>JAIPRM010004337.1:0-23210 GCA_025469315.1 Stegophylla sp. TES_Ste_2020 | reverse complement strand
TCCAGGGAGTCTCACTTCAGAGAATTTTAAATCCCCCTTTGTTTTCTTGACATCACCTTCATTCGGTAGTACCGGTTTTTCAACATCCACCTTTGACATTTCGATATCCGCGGAAGGCGAATTGACCGCAGGAACGTTTTTTTCAATTTTAGATGTTTTTTTTTCACTGCTCTTCGGTGTACCTGTAGTTTTCTCTTCATTTTTCTTTAATTTTCCTTCAATTATCGGTTTTTGAATATCAGTCTCACTTATTTCGATTACTGGAATTTCTGTTCCTTCATATGTTCTATTGTTTTTTGTATTTTGTTCTTCATCAATTTTTGCTTCTACCGTTTCCTTACTATTTCCCCTTTTTACTTTTTTAATAATTTTGCGTATTTTTTTTACTGTTGTGGTTTTTGGAGTCGGAATTTTCGGCTCGAGTTTCATTGAATTGTTATCTATTTCTTCTGAGTCATCATGTAATTCCGGAAGTTCTTTTGTTACGCCTTCGTTTGTTTTTAATTGCTGTGTTTTTTCTGTCTTAGTAGATTCATGAATTTCTTCTTCAGCGATTGATTCTTTTCTATCAATTAATATTTCTTCTTTTTTATCTAGGTTGATTATCTCTTCTACTTGGTCTCGACCGTCCTTAATTGTTTTTCTGATTATCCTTTTATTTGGTTCTCCTGATACCGTTTCATCAATTATTTCTTCTATTTGGGTTTGTTCACCTCCTTGACTTTCATACGTACTTATATTTTCATCTTGTAAATAATTCATGGTCATATCGTTTTCTGGAACTTCTGTTATCTCAATTACCTCAGTATCTTTTCCACCAACTCTTTTTACTCGTTTTATAATTTTTCGTATTTTCTTGATGGTTGTTGTTTTCGATGTTATAGGTTTCTGTTGCATAGTTTGTGTATTTTCTTTTTTAGTTGATTCTACATATAGGTTTTCTATTTTTGTATCTTCATTATTTTTTCGTCCCGGGAACGTAGTTACTTCAATTCCAGTACGTTTATCATCATTTTCACTTTCTGTGATAGATTCTGTATTTAATTTGGTGTTAATGTTTGAGTTAAAATCATCATCCGGACTTTCTTCTATTTTTATTATGTTTTTTTCGTCTTCCAACATTCGTTCTAACTCTTCAGGATCTTCCACAATCTGTTCAATAACTCTTTCTGTACCGTCAACATCAACTTTGTGCCTTATAATTTTTTGTGTTTTAGTTATATTTTTTATATTGGAATTTTTAGTCCAATCACTATTTGTATTATCTAGGATGCTGTTATCGGGATTATAAAATTGTAGTATTTTTTCTATTTCTGTTGGATCATCTACTTCTTTAACTATTTCTTTGCCATCTTTTAAGCTTTTCTTATATATCTTCTTTGTCGGTTTACCTAATTCAGATTCATTAATTATCTCTTCTATTACAATTTCATGACCATCAATGATTAAAACACGTCGTATTATCCTTCGATTAATTGATTTTGCAATCGTGGACATGTTTAACAAACAACTAGATGAAACAGAAGATCCTGTCTCAGATAAGGTTCTAATGCTTTCTGTTGTTTGAATTGAAGGTTGATAAGTTTCTTCTTGTTTGTTTTGTTTGAGACTCAAATATTGTAATATATTTTCTATTTCATCTGGATCAAGTATTTCTTCGACCACTTCTTCGCCGTTCTTGAAAACTTTTCTTGTAATTTTTTTTATTGGCTCATTTGATCCAGATTCAATCGTTTCTTCTATTTCAATTTCTTTTCCATTCACAATTATAATTTGTTTTATTGTTCTTCTTGACATTGTCATTGTAACAGTGCTTGTGTTCATAAAACTAGTTTGGGTATTTGAATATTTGTCAACATCGGATATTATAAAATTTTGTCCTTTTACTTGAGGCAACAAAATGATTTTTTCCATTTGATTATCAACATTTTCACTGCAATCGACTCCAGTATCATCTATTTGCCCATAGTCTGATACATATGTTGGTAATGCATATTGCATGACAGCAGTTTCCCTTTCTTTTTCAAGAAATTCATTTAAGTCAGATTTAGTTTTTTCATCAGTTTTAAGATCTATTTCAAATGTTTTATCTTTTGGTTTCTTATTATTTTTAGTTGAAGACATTTTAAGGCCTTTGCGCAGTTTACTTAAAAATGAAGGTGAGTTCACATTTATTGATTTTCTTTCACTTTCAAATGCTACTTTATTTTGTTCATTTTCACCAGATAATTGAAGTTCAGTAGTTTCTACATTTCCCAATAAATTATTTTTTTTATTGTTATGTAAATCACTATTTGATGCTGATTTATCAATTAAGATATTTTTATAGTCCTTCGAAGATATGTCTTCAAATGAGTCTTCTATAGATTTTGTTAAATCAATTTTATCACTTATTGGTTCTTTAATTTCTTCTACAACATTTCTTTCTTTTTTTAAGTCATCTACATCATCATTTACTACTGTTTCTTTTCCATCAATTATATTTACTCGTTTTGTAATTTTAGTATTCTGTGTAATGGTGGTCGTACATTGGTCACTCAATGAAACATCTCTAATATCCTTGACTAGTTGTGTTTTATTTTCATCATATACTTCTCTAAAGTTAGTTTCACTGCCATCAATTACTTTACTCAATATGGATTCACAAATATCGCCAACTTCATACAATTCATTTGGATTTTTAAAGAACTCCATTTTCTCTTTTTCAGTTTTCATAGTATTTTTAAAAATGAGTTCTGGTTTAAATTCCTGGATTTTTGAATCCCCAATTTCTTGTTCCAACACTAATTCTTTCCCGTCAACTATTATTTTTTGGTTTATTGTTTTTTCAATTACATATTCATTTTTATTCTGGATAGGATTATTAAAACTCGTGTACTGTAATATTTTTTTAATTTCTTCTGGATCAAATATTTCTTCAATAATTTCTTCACCGTCTTTTGTAGTTTTTTTCAATATTTTCTTATTTGATACTCCAGATTCAGGATCCTCAAAAATTTCTTCTATTTCTATCTTATTTCCATCAATCATAAATGTATTTCTAATTATTTTATGAAATTTCTGAATTGAGATTGGTTTGTTCTTGATAACGTTGATATCAGTTGTCTCAACATAATTGGATTTTTGTGTTTCTAGTTGATCCTTACTTATAACTGTATGAAAATGTTGTTTATTTTTTTCATTTGGATGTTTTAATTTATTTTTTTCTACTATTTTTGCTACTTTATCATTTATATTTGAAATAATAGCATTACTGTCTTCTTTTTTATACATTTCTTTTTCTTTGTTATTATCAGATCTTTCTACGTCTGTATGTTCTTTTGGACTTACATTTACATCAATTGACGGATTTTCCGATTTTCGTGTAGTATCATTAGAATCATTACTAATGCTGCTCATTCTTTTGTACATTAATAGTTTTACACTGTCGTCCTCAATGTCTACATTTTGTATTGATTGCTTATTCAACATGTTCTCATTATCATTTCCATCTTGTTTTATTTTTTTCGAAAATACATTTGGCATTTTAAAACGAAGAAATCCTTTATTTTTTTTTTCTGGAGACTCCATTTTTTGAGCATCAGGATGTATTTTTTCAAATTGATCAAGCCTGTTTACATCACTTAGTGAGTGATCCTCCGGTTTATTTTCAGTTAAATTATATGTTTGAATGTCTTTTTGTTCAGATAAACCTAACAATTTGTTATCAGAAATATTTATTTTATTCTTATCAGTATTATAGTCATCCTTTAATGCCTGATTCATTTTCCTCACTAACTTCGGACTTCTCAATGCTTCACTGTCTTTTAATTTATTTCCAACACTTACCTCTTTTTCTCTTTCAATATTTTTTGTTGTACCAAAGACACCTTTATTATCTTTTTCGGGTAATTTTAATTCTAATGTAGGATTATTCAAAGGTAAATTTAAATTTGCTACTTTCATGCTATCTACACTAGTTATAGGTATACTTTTAGGGGAACTCATGCAAGATAATTCAGTTGATAAATATGTGCTTTCAACATTGTACTTTGAATCCTGAAAATAAAGCAAGTTTTCATCTACATAAATAATAAGAATTTATTATTTTTCACTCCATAGTATAGTATACTAATGGATGATAAATTATTCATTTATTAATAAAATATAAATTAATTTAATAATAAAAAATTTGAAAATATGTATCCATAAAGTCTACCTATACTCATATGCAATTTTGCAAAAAAATCAATTTTGAAATAACTTAGAACATTATGCTAGACGTAATATTAGACCCTTGAATAATAATTTGCATTTACTTTTCTAATAGGAATTAATGTAAGAAATTCTTTCTCAAAAGGTATACATTAAGATTTTTTTATACTGTTTTTCAATTAGTATAGTTAAATTAATTAGGTATTTTAATATAATTAACTATAATAAATTCTAGTTGTCTATGGAAATAAAACCGTGCATTCACTAAAAATGTCTACGGTAATTTAATTGCATTATATGGTTAAAATATATTTTTATAGTACACAATCTACAATCCAAAAAATTACTACCACTTATGAAAATTTTGAAATGTAATATATCTAATAATATAAAAAACATGCAAACATACCAGTTCTTTTAATTCGGTGTGATTATCTATCATTTTAAGTTTTTCAATTAAATTTTTGAGTTTTATAATGCGTGCTTCGTATTCAAAATTTTCTTGATTAGTTTCAAGTTCCTGTACTTTACATCTTAAATCAATGATTTTTTCTTCCATGTTGTTCTAAAAGTACATAATATAATATAATAAATAATTAAAATATAATCTTATATAAAATTATTATATATATACCATATTTTTTAGACCACCATTATCTATAGTTAATAACCAATTTTCATAATAACATATCAGATCATCGACATCCTTTAATGTTTTCTGTAAAAAGTTAAAGAGCAAAACATTTTAACATCATGTACAGGTATTCAAAATTACATTGTAATACAATATATTATATTGTTTGAATATTAAGTTATTCTAAATTTTTATTTGAGAAAAATTTGATTAATAAATTTTATTTTTTTAGATTCAGAGGGGAGCAAAATTGGTTTTATAGTGATGTTTACTTTTTTGAAATATATAAACTCTTTTTCTACTTAAAATAAAGATTGGATGATGACGATGTGTTCACACATTCAATTTTATCCCTTATAATTTCTCATCCCTTATAATAAATAATACACACTATATATTTAATTATATAAGTGTCAATATTATTCATATACCTGTGCAATTTTATTTCTATTTTTTACTTCTAAACTTTCAAATTGTCCAATGATATTTTTAAGGCGGTCAATTAAGACATGGAATTCTTCAATTTCTTCATAAATGGTGTATTTTATCATAATCTTTTTTAAATTATTAATTTCAGTATACGCATATGTCTCCTATAAAAAATAAAAAATAAATATAAATTTAATATTAAGTATATATTATTATACTTAGTAGAACTTCACAAACTTACCGATTTTCCCTCATTATTTTCCAATTCTACTAAAATTTTTTCATATTTTTCCACTAAAGTGTTTAGTTCTTTAATTGTTTCACTTTGTGATTCATTATTATCGTTGCTGATTAACGATGTAATCATTGTTTGTGTTGAATTCAATTCCTGCATGATAGTACGTCCTTCATCATGTACCATCAATGGTTTCACAGCTAATTCTATTGGTATACTTTCATCATTAAGTGCTTGTAAATTTGATTTGATGGCCTAAAATTAATATCAAATAATTTGAAAGTCATAATTTATTTTCTATTATGAGAGCATAAAAAATAAGAAAACTGTTAGAAACAAAATATAAATTCACAGAAATTAATGTTAGTGATTTGCACATGATTTATTAAATTTTACAATTTTGGATCTGAGTACTTATCATATTTTTTCTTTGTAATAGGTTAGTTATTGGTGATTTTAATCTAAATAAGTTTGAAGATTTTAAAACAATAATTACACATATTTAACCAATTTAATTAATCCAAAAATGTTTATATTTCATACAAATCAAACAATCGTAATAATATGTTAAAAGACCAATTTATCACAAACAATAGTTGTTAGGTTTCAAAAACAACTAATAAAAGAACACACACATTTAAAACATCAAATTTCAACATTCAATCTTACAGTTATGTTGTTTTCATTGTTAGTTCCATCTGATTGTTGAATTTTTGTGTTTCCAAAAGGGGATAAAATATTATCAAAAGAATGTCTACTGGAAGTGGATTCCCTATTGGAATTATTTTTAACCGATTCAGCACTACGTTCGAAACGGCACGTATATTTGTCATTGGTACTTGAGTTTGTAAATATCTGGGTAAGTTTATTTAAATCGCGAGTGTCGGATTTTGAGCGCGGTCGATCAAAAACACCATGTCGATAATGTTTTTTGTCAACTGAACCAAATATTCCCTTCAGCTGCTCATTTAGATTAAAACAAGTGTTTGAATAGTCTGTGTCACCGACACTAGCTAATGATAATCGAGGTTTTAAAAAGTCATCAGTTGTATTTATTTGTACTAGAGCATCAACAGTCAATAGTTCTTGGTTAGAAGTAATGCAAGGATCATTTCCTAATTCATTTATTTGTGAAAAAGTTTCTATAATGGTTATTGGACTTTGCGTGTTTTGAGGTTGAAGATTTTCATTACAATCATGTTGATTTTTCACGTTTGAAACAATAATTTCTGGTTTTGTTGACAAACTTTTATCTACAATGTTATCTACTAAGGGCACTACAGCATTCTCAAATATGTTAGTTTTGATCAAGTCGTTACTAGTAGCGGATTTATGTTCGACATTGTCTTTAATGTTTCGGTTCTGTCTAGACCGAGAGCGTCTTGAATTTTTTGAATTTGACACTGTAATATCCAAATTATTTTTAAAGTCCTTAGTGGATAATGCGGATCCTTTGGAAGATGACACAATTGAATCAAATTGTATGTTTTTTTGAAAATCGTCAGTTTTTATCATGTCCTTTGGCGATTTACTTCTAGCTCGCACTAATGGTGTTTGGAGCAAATTAAAACTTGATTTTCTACTTATACGCTCTCCTACTGGTTTTGAATCTGGGCTTGTGCTTCTACTATTATTTTTTGTTATACAGCCCATTTTTACTACTTCGGAGTATGTAGATGTTTCACCTTTTATCCAAAATGGTGAATATGACCGTGATCTATTTCGCGTTTGTTGTTGATTGTTTTTAGTAAAATTTAAAATTATTTGGGGCGCTTTTAAAATAGTTTGTTTTGACGTTTGTTTTAGATTGTTTGTGGGATTAGTACATGATGTGGATGCCAGCATAGGATTGGAACTGATAAAATGTTCAATATGCGTTCGTACAGCATTCACACAATAATCCAAACGTTGGTGATATGATTCCAGTGCGTTTCGAACGTCCTGCGTGACCGAATAAATGTGTTTAAAAACTATTTTTATTTTGGAATTTGTTTATAAATAATATATTAAATAGAATTTTGGAATGAATATGAAGATATATAAATGCATTTAAATTAGTCAATTTAATAAAGGGTCGGAAATTGGGGAGCCTCGTTGAATGATCAGTTTGATTCGCTCGGTCCTTGAGTTAATCTTGCTTTGCAGCACTCGTATTTGTTCTTGTAACGCCTGTAATGTTCCAATAAATGGAACAATTTTTTTAATCAGAAGGGTATTTTTTAAGTTGTATGTCCAAGACTTCTTAAAATCTATCTTTTGTTACAATAATAAATAAAATAATTTTTGTTAAAAACGTCATCCGTGTGAGCACATTTTAATTATACACAATTTTATAAATTGAACAAGTTATATTTAATACTTATTACATGTAGGTACAAGAATTCATTAGAATTATTCTTATTTTTCTTACCAACAAATATTTATAATATTAATAAAAAATAAAATTATCCTCAACACATGTTTTTCTACAACCACATTAGTAAATTTACAAAAAATGTATAAATCAATTATTTATACATAAACACTTAAATACCGGTTTTTAAATACTCGTCCCACATATTTTATTTTAAACAGTAAAGTAACCTACTATAGGTATTGTACTTAATGATATTTAATTTGATATGAGCACTTACATTTTGTTCTTGCATGGCTTTTTGTCTATCATGGGGTAAATATGTTGGGCTTTGAATCAACCGTAATTGTTGTTCAGCAGTTATGACTTTTTGACGTAGGTGTTGAATGTCCTAAAATATAAATATAAGTAATAATTAGGGAACATATTTTTATGTATATGCATGTATTTCTTAGAATAAAACATTTTAAATCTAATAAGCAATATGCACAGTTTAAGCCATTCTTATTAAAAAAAAATAAAAAAAACCAATTTTATTATGAATAGGGTGTATCAGAAAGATCCGACACATTGGGTTAGAAACATCATTGTAAAAATACTAGTTTCTTCACTTCGTCCAGAGTCTAAAATATATTTATAAGGTAAAAAGGGGAAAGGTGCATATTTGAAAGTCTTATAATTTAATCCTTGTGATCCTATGAACTTTATAGTAATTTTTGCCCTTTGGACTCTTTTTATAAAATTGCCGGTAACATTAATTTAGCCTATCTGCCCCTGAGATTAATTGTTTTTGATTTGTTACTGTATACAATGCCTTGTGATTTCATATAACTCTTAGGCAATTTATTAAATTTAACAACACATTATTACTTGTTTTAATAAGCCGGACATTAAACAGAATACCAACATTAAGCACTTCGTCATTAACATTTATATTGTATATTTTTAACTTTGTTTATAATAATGCATATTTAATGAATACCTATCTGCATTATTTTTGTGCATATATTTGTTTTTATATTATATTTTCCCATGTACTTATTTATGCCAAATTTTTTAAATCATGTACATAAATACAATTTATTCCAACATTTCTCAAACTTTTTAGTCTTTACAAATTTGGAACGTTGTTTAATTTAAACAAAATCAAATTTTAAAATAATTCCAGACATAATAAAATCATTGGAAACAAGGTTAGGTACTTGTTGTCAAAAGTAATAAAAAATATTTTAAAAATGTAGAAACCACATTTAAAATAAAACTGCTTATAAATATCCATGCAACCTTTATAAATTGAAAATTTTACATATTATGAAAAAAATGAGTTAATTTATAATTAATTAAAAAACTATTGGCTATAAATTACAAAAACAATATTTTTCATATAATAAAACAATATAGTTTTAACATTAAAATTTAATTTTTAAAGCATATTTCAAAACAAATGTGTATTCATTAACACTTTTTTAATGATAAAAAAAAGCTTTTCTTTGTATAATATGAGCATTTATATTACATCAGTTTCCAAGTTATAATCATATTAGAAAATAAGATAATAATAATTTACTTGTTGATATTTGTCAAGCTGTAATAGACTTTCTTCCAAACTATGGGCCTGTTCTTCAACAATTTTGAATAAGCCATCTAACTGAGACAAACTGTCTTTAGATAATTTATCAATATTCTCACTACCGCCAAAACCAGCACGAAAATGAATCTAAAAAGAAAAAGAAAATACTAATATCACAACATACCCAAATAACATATTACATACTATTTTATAAATAAATTTGCACATTATAATATAATGTAAATCACATATTGTGTAATTTAATCAATATGAATTTAAATTTGATACTATCTAGACTTAAATGCACTTTTCACTTTTAACTACTAATATTCAAAAAAAAAAAAAATAATAATAATGACTATAGATAATCTATCATTAAACACATTTATAAAAAAAATAACTAAATAGTTTTTAATTCTTAGCTTAGGACATGAATACATTTTTTAGTAATTACTTATTTTAAGGTTTTAATTATTAAGGCTTAATGAACCTATTTAATGCAATTAGATTTAATATTAAGTACCAATAAATTATTTATCAATTATATATTTTGTAAATATGTTTTTATAATAAAATAGGTAGTAAATGAAATGAAATTATATATAATATATACCAATAATGTTAATATTAGGTAGATACTTAGCAAAATAGTAGTTCATCAATAAATACATTCATTAAGCTGAAAGACATTTAAAATCTCAAAAATTAAATGGTTTTTAACAGTTTAAAATACATACAACCAAAAGAATATTTTAATATATTTATTTATTTTTTTCATTACCAGTAGTTACAACAACAAAGCACAGTAATTCCATATAATATAATATATTAATATAGTTATTAATTGTATCTTATAATATAGTATCTAACCTGTAGTTTTTCAGTTGACAATGTAATCTTTTTTCTTTGTATTGTAATATCAGCTAACATTTTCTCTCTCAAATCATGTTGCTCTCGTAGTGTTCGCTTTTTGTTAGCAGCTGATTCAATAGTTATTTGAGACTTTTCAATAAATGATTTTACTTCTTTTAATTTTCTTTCAAATTGTTCCCATTCTTCACATGTTTCATGCAAAAGTGCATTCTATACAGTTAAATGTTATTAATTATAATTATGAAATACCTAATTATTTAAAATATTTTAAGAAAATCCCATGTCACTAGTTTTTGAAACAGAATGTACTTAAATAATTTTATCTCATTAGCTTGTGATTTTAAATAATCCAAATCATCATAAACTTCTTTTACATGGACATTAATTTTGAAAACAGAATAAAAATTTTTGTGTAAAACAATAAAATATTACTAAATATTCTCAAAAATTATCATCCATTATTCAAAGAAGTATATTAGAATTTATTAAATCCTGTATGTTACACAATTATATTTATTAATTACCTAAGTAATTGGTTTGAATTAAAATCTAATGAATTGAGAGCTATGTGTTAATCAGTATGTGTACAATCCTTGTAAACCTTTTGTTAATAAAATGAAAAAATAATCAGAAAATTTATACATCAGTATATTTTTATCAAATGATTTACTAAGTAGCTAGAAAATCTTCATATTCAATCTTTGAATCAAAAAAACAAATATGTATTTTCTCCGACTACTCTTACCTATTTTCCAAATAAATATGAAAATTGCACAAAGTCCCGAGCCCTTTTCTGCATTTAACAAATTTTTGTATACTTTAAAATATACTTGATAAAATGTATGACAGTTTTAATGAAAATATATTTATTTAAATTGTGTAACTTGGAATTTATTTAACAAGCATTTTACCCTCTCTGAAAGTTTTCCTTCAACATCGTTTTTAGCATTATTGGCTTCTTCTAGTTTTTCTGGCAACTGTCCAACATCTGTTGATAAAGCGATTATGTCTAATTCTTTGCTCATTTCAGCAAGATTCTTGCTCTGTTGTTTGCTCGACTTCACAGCAGCCTGTATATAATTAATATGATATATAATAAAAACCCTATTACACTTTTTAATTATTTAAACTTCTACAATACCGAATATTCATGAGCTTTTTGTTTAACTACTTCTAATGAACTTAAAGTTATTGGTTCTTCTAAATACTTTGTTTTGTTTTGGCACCAAGCCATCACCAAATCATATACAGACAAGAACTTTTGCCAAGCATCCAAAGTGTCACCGATCTAAAAATTTCATTTTCACACATCAAAGAAACACTTAATAAATATAACAGTATTTCATAATATTTTTTATATTAGGTATTTAAATTTATATTTTTCTTATTTTTTTTTTTTAATTGTAATTTATTTTTAATCACTTTTTTTTCATAATTTTTTTTTCTGTATTTCAATTAATAGTGGAATATAAAACTGGCTGAGTAAAGTATAAATATTATTGTAATAATAATAAAGTGTGTTTTGAAAAAAAACTATAATTAACAGTATCAATATATATATTATATTTTTATAATAACAATCGGCTTTAGTGAGCCATTGGATCATTATACTCATTCATAAAAATGATGAGCGTAATAATTCTGAAAGAAACAAATATGCTAACATTCACCAAAATTTGGTTGTGAATGTCAATACCCACCAAAAATTGACGTAAATGTTGACATTTACTAGTGGCTGTTGAAATATTTTTAATATTCATACAAAATATTGACATACACCAAAAATGGTAGTAATAAATGTCATCATTCAACTCAACACATATACAACAATTTTTAAACTACCTTTTACTAAATATTATATAATTATCTATAACCTTTATTCACAACCCATAATTATATAGGTAATTAGTTTCAAAAGTTTTTTCTAAACTTACTTGATTACGCTTTTCGTCTAACCACAGTTTAATTTGACTCATTTTTACAACTAATGATTCAATTGTTTTTGGTATCATTTCTTTTTCTTCTTCATCTTTTGTTTTTTCAACAATTTCTTTTCCATGTTTTATAGCTCTATTCAGTTTATCATTAACTGTATTGATTTCATCCTCGATGACCTAAAAGTAAAATAAAATATAAAAACAATTGATATTTAAGAGAATAAGTGTATTAAATTAGTATCTATATTTTGAAAATAACTATTAAAACAAAAATTACATAGATATGGTTTTAAGATTCAAACACTTATACACAATATATTTAGAAGTGTATTTGATTTTAAATTTAAAATTTTTTCTTTTGTAGCAATAAAAAACTTTATAATTTTATAAAAGAAATTATTTATCGTTTCTATAAAACTTAACGCACCCACCAAATCTCACCCGAGGAGCATAGAATATTCATGGAGCAAAGTATGTCCATCTTTTAGATTCTGAGTGAAGCAAAGAATTGTTTTTACAATGATATTTATTAAGTATTTTTATAAAGCTGAAATTACAGCCAGATAATACTTTAAAGAAGTCATTTTTAAAATTTTTAAAATATTTATTCTATTACATTAATACGTAAAGAAAAACTACCAGAAAATTGATGAAAAAAAAAAAACAGTAAAATAAATTAGATTTTTGTTTTTTAATTTAACATCAAAAACAATTTAGCTAGAAACTTGAAACGTTTACCAAGTACTAAAAATAGTCACACGGATGCCTCATAAAAATTTAAAAAAAAATTTACGACTTTTGACCTAAGTATAGAACTTTTAAAATAATGAAAATTTTTCGTTTTTTGTAAGCTTTTAATTCATAACCTTTTATTATTTTGACATTAAGACCGGAAAATTTAACACACACATAGGTAACTCGTACCTATGTATGTGACTATCCAAAATTTAACAAAAAACGGTAAAAAACGTCATAACCAGAATCAGAAGTTAGTTATACCTAAAATTACGCACTTAAAAGAAAATTGGCCCAACCGATTGTTTTGAAATTTAGTGCCTAGATAGAGAATTTCATTGCAAATATTTTAGTGCAATAAAATTTCTTACGGACGAATAATTAAACATTTTACAAGGATTTGATTGAAAAAAAAATCGGAGAAAGTACGGACAAATTATTATTATATTTCTAATTAACACCTAAATGGTTGGTAGGTAATGTTTTTTCGCCATCTGATATATTTTTCGACGCTGAATACAATGATGTGAAATAAAATCTTCGTAAATCAATAGTTTTCTAATTATTTTATTCTATTTTGAAAATTCAATATTTTCGGTTATTATACTAAATACCTATTTCAATGGCATGTTTAATTTATTATCACACAACAGTACCGGAATTCGATTCTAACCCGGCAGTTTGAATATTTTGCATTTTTTTTTTTTATATTATTAACTTCCTTCGTTCAGAATCGTTTTATTGAAGAAATGATTTATCGTTTCTTTAAAATTCAATATACCCATCAAGAGAATCCCACCCGACGTGCGAAGAACACCCCAAAGAGCGAAATACACACTTTTTTTCCGTATGTATGGAAATACTTTTTCTAGTAGAGATACTGGTCACTGGATCAAAAGTTTCGATCAGTAACTCTATAGATCTGAAATGTTGTCTCGTTAGTACTTTTGAGAGGATAACCCGAATTTTCAGAAATTCGATTTTATTTTTTTAACATAACACCCAAAACAACGGAGCTAGAAAGTTGAAATGTTCACTTTTTTTATTTTTCACATAACTTCCAAAATATTGGAAATTTCTAGTTTTTTTTGTAAGTTTTTAATTCATAAAATTTATATGTATGGATATTAAGACCAGAAAATTTAATACAAATAAACTCATATGTATTCCCAACGGTAGGTACTGAAAAAATCTCAAAAATCCTAAGTTAGGTGTGGTGATTATGGTGTGATGTAAAACTGACTGAGAAAAAAATAATTTTTTTTATAAACTCAATAAACTTAAAGCAAATTTTTCTTATATTAACTGAAACTCCACTCTGAATCCTTTTATTGAAGAAATGATTTACCTATCGTTTCTTTAAAATTTAATACACCCACTAAGTTCCACCGAGGAGTGAAAAATACCCATGATACAATGTACGTCTGGCTTTCTAGTATAGTATGACAGTATTTTCGACAGAAATCTTAATATACTGTACATATAATTACCGTTTGTACTCACTCAGAATTCAATTAACTGGGCGGTTAAATAATATAATTATGATGAGTACATTATTTTGTAATTAGTGGAATAGGTGTAATTTACTTGTAATAAACTATTTTATTTTATTTAAAATAAAACTGTACGAGCCATAATACAATTTAGGAACCACTTATGCATAGTTTAGAACTGGTGATAGTAATTTATTATTGGATCCATACCTGAATATGTTCTTTAATCGTTTTTGGTTCACTGCTACGATCTTGAACTTTTACTTCAGCTTCTTGAAGCCATCTCTGCACGTCATCCACATCTTTCAAGTACTCAGTGCGAACAGTTTTAGCCCGTTTAAGGCCTCTGCTGTTCGAATCCATTAAGCTCGTTAATTCTTCCGAAACGAGCTCCAGTGGATTGAACTAAAAATATAACGGCGGTTACCAAAAAATTATTTTGACTAAAATGAATAAAATTTTAAATTACCACGAGCAAAGAGTATCAATTAGTTATTTTTTAGCTTATTAACATTCTTAGGTTTTTTATTTGAATAATAATAATAGGTACTCGGTACCCTACGAATATATTTTAATAACATTAGTATGTAACCATATATTGTTTTTAATGTGATAAAATAATGTACAATTTACAAATAAGAACTAAACGATAATATTATATAACGCAGTATTTTGTACAATCAAATAACATGGAATACGGACGCAGGATAAATTGCAACTATAGAACAAACGTTTAACCACAACACTACTGGCGGCGGAGCATAATTTTTAGTTGCGCATGGATGCTGTAAAAACAGGTTTATGCACATGAATATTAGTCATCAGAACAACAGTAAAGGACGTTTTATTTATAAGTCTTCGGTAATAACAAACACATTTGAGGGTCTGCATATCAAACGGACGAACCTAACATAATTTCGAATGTTTGACCTCCAATTATATAATTTCATTGACGGCCGACAGGCGACAGGCCAAGTCTTAACTACAAGACTATTCACCCACACTTCTGATAATATATTTTTACCAAATTAATTTTTTATTATTATATTTCTTTTGTCTTTTAAGTGTTTTTTTTTTTTTTTTTTTTTTTTTTTTTGGTACTACGTTTGCAAATATCAAAAGAATATTTCGTTGAATTCGTGTTGAATACATTTTTAGTTATATAGTATGTAGGTACTTATATCTTTTCAAAAATCAAACCGTTATAACAGTACAAAAATAGTATTTTTTCTTTCTTTTTCCGTAGCGTTTCATACTTTATACATAAGTTATATTATATTTGTAACTAATGGCCAATGGGTAGTGTCAATAAAGTAGTAAAAGTAAAGAAATATTATTTAAATAAGTTTAGTATGATAAGTAGATACTCAGATTTATAAAGAAGAGTGAGATTATTAATTGACTTTTTGCTACTAAATATTTAGGTACATTCATTTATAATTATATCTGTTCCACTTAATTTAATTTGATTAGAATCAAATTAAATTTTATATTAGCTAACTTAGCAGATCATTTTTGAGATAGATATACTCGTTTTTCTATAAAATAAACATTCATAAACCCGATGAAGATTAATAGAGGCCATGAATAAATGTATATAATGATTTATGTAACAATATGATTTTTTCTTTGACAATAATATATATTTTTATCATTTAAATGTTATTAAAAATAGATAAATTTATAATATTTTAGATAATAATATCCAATTTACATTGTATCAAAAATATAATATATTATATTATGCATTCTAAGAAAATGAATAAAATATTATATTATTATCAAATTATTTCATTTTATGCATATTTTTGCATAAATTATAAATAGATCTATTGCCACCTAAGGTTATTCTTCAGGAACCTAGGTAAATTATATTATTATATATAACTATTCATAAATTTTAATAATTAATGTAAAGTTTAAATTTATTACATATAGTTGTCGTAATATTAAAACACATAAATTATTTTTGTTAATAAAAACGATATTCCAATAGGTAAACTAGTACCTATATTACATAATGGAACTTCTTCTTTTTGAATATGGGTGGGATAAAAAGTAAATACTCTTCGTTATTCATTATTAAGATGATTTCGTTATTAAGGAGTTAAAAACATTTTTATACTTGTTCCGAAATAACACACGAAACATTCGCTATCAAGAAGTTCCTATTATTAGGATGTGTACCTACATAAAAAAAATATAATAGTACACAAAAATTAATTTGATAATTGAGTGATAACAATTGGATACGCTATTTTTTTTTCGATATAATGAATATCATATTAAGGAATGCTTTAAAGAAACAGGAAAAATCTCTAAAGAATTGCAAATACTTGTTTGATTGATGAAATATTTGAAGGTCAGATGAGAGAAGGAGCATCACACTTGGCTGTACATTGTAGAAAGAAACTTATACAATGAACTTATGTTAAACAAATAATTTTTACAGGTACCTACTAAGTTAAAATTATTTGTGTTTACTCACAGATATTTCATTCGATTCGTAATCATTATAAATGTTGCATTAATTAATTATAATTGTTTAAAATGTTGTTTGGATATTTACAAATAAAAATATAATAAACAATTGAATAATAAGAAAAACAATTTATTTTTCCAAAGTGTAATAAATCGAAAAATGTGGACAAAATAGTGTACATCAGAGCATCATTTAGGGTTACGGAATGAAAAATAACAGTTCAGACGCCCAGACAGAAAACGTAATTTTACAGGTAGGCGTGGTCATTTGTCTCTGCGCAACATGTATGTAGTATATCGTACTGTACGTTATTCATCACTGAATAGAAAGGCCTTGGGAATGAATAGTTCTTAAACACGACGAACAATCAAGAAAAAAAATTCCAACTTAATTAATTTGGTCTAAAAAATAAAACCCGGAGCGTGCAAGTAGCAAACTAAAATAATTCCGATAGACACCTGATTACTACTAATAATATAATGAATGCACGACCAAATTTGAAAACAATTTGCTCACAATATTATGCCAATAGTGGAACGTGATTAAATGTACGAGATTAACCAGCATGGTGAAAAAAAATTGTACCTATTATATTCGCTAACAAAACACAATATCTACTTAACGGTATTTGTTTATATTTGAAATCACATTTATTTACGACACATAAACATTTATTTTTATTAAACGTACATTTTACTTAGTGTAAACATCCACCATATTTGTTAACATATATAACAATATTTAATTAAAATGGAAATGTAATTAATTAAACAAAAAAAAAATATAAATAAAAATGAAACTTCAAAACGGAGAAAGTTTTATTTCCATTTTAGTCCTATAATTTATTTACATATTTTTTGTAGGATAGGATATTTAAAATAAATAATAATCCCACTCATAGACACATTTTGTACATTGTGATTATCTGCAACTAATTTACTATAGGTACCTATGTAAATAGATACATTGTATTGTAAATTGTTATCATACAAGTAAATATATTCTTATTTATATAATGTAATACGATGTAATAAAACAACATTATAAGTGTAAATATTGATAAAGCATTAACTATTGACTTATTTTTTCTAAGTAAATTAGAGCATTCATAACATTTTTAAACATAATAATTATTGTAAATTTAATGTTTATATTCGCAGTAAATTTACAAATACTTATGGAAATTATAACTACTAAGTTGTTTACATGAGTTCTATTATATCTAAAATGATATTAGTAGTATCTAACAACAGCACAATGTGTTTGGGCAGATGGCCA
The DNA here is from genome assembly GCA_025469315.1 of Stegophylla sp. TES_Ste_2020. Classification (NCBI taxonomy): domain Eukaryota; kingdom Metazoa; phylum Arthropoda; class Insecta; order Hemiptera; family Aphididae; genus Stegophylla; species Stegophylla sp. TES_Ste_2020. The sequence goes on along the minus strand of JAIPRM010004337.1, from coordinate 4,997 downwards.
ATTAATCTGCGACTTGGATTTAAAAATATTTTGAACACAATTTGAAGTAGGTAATTACAGTAAATTATTCAAATTTTGAAAAACGATTTTTTGATTTACAAATAGTTAATTATTTTACAAGCAGGCATAGAATTTTCATGCATTTATTAACTTACAGTGGTTTGTCAAACAAAATATACATTTTTACTGTGTAAAATATATAGTTAGGTAAAGGTTAGGAAGTAAAGCTAGATATTATATTATATGCTTTATATAGCTTTTAAGGGTTTTTACGAGGTAATACTGATTTATTATATATTATAACAAAAATTTTCAAGTTTATTTTATAAGACCACGGTTTTTATTTTTATTCTAATGTGGTATTCGTCAATGAATTAAACTATGGTGCAAAATAACCATCATTTTGTCTACGCAACAAAAATAATATTGTTCCCACTACTTACTGACGTGTGTCAACTACAGTATGCGCTCTGCTTCTCTGCAGTATATCTACGTAATATATTACTATAGTTCATGTAAAGTTATATATTTTTTAAACTGGTATCTACCTGACGTGGTTTATCACAACAAATCAACGTATTTATTTGAAACTGAAACTATTTAGGTGTGTGAAATAAGCTAGTGTCATTAAACCTACAATAACGTTACTGTTAAATCTTAAAAAATTTACAAGTTCCAAACATTTATACGACACCAACATTTTTAATTCGATGAATTTTGGTTATTAAAAAATAAAACGCAGAAAGAGAGTCGTTCTAAAAATATTTTGAATTTATTTGTTTAGATGAGTGATTAATTTCAATGAAAAATATGTGTCGCTATAATAGTAATAGAATATTAATTCATTCTTCAAGTAGGTATTGTATTTAAGTGTCAATTGTACCTATTAATTTCATCTAAGCTCAAAATCAACCATGAATGGCTGTAGGAGGCAAGGTTTCCGTGTTGTATATTACCTTTTAGAACCAATGTAAATTTAAGTAATAAATTTAGGTCTATAGAGATTCGTTTTCCCTAATTTTATCAATGCGAACTTGATGTACGTAAAATATATAACTTTAGTTATACGTTTCTTATATTCATTTACTGTTTTAACTATAACTTAATGCTTTGTTGAGCACACATACGTATTACATACACAAAAATATATCAAGAGCATCATAATACATTTTATTACAAAGTATACCAGTAAAAACTAGTTTTTTACTATGTATGAGTGCCATGATATCACATTGCATTACCTATTAGTTCTGCTTTTATCAAAAATAAAAATATAACAATATAAAGTTTGTATATTTTATACAAATATATATTTAATACTTAGTAATATTATATAGGTACTTAAAAGTTAAAATTATGGCAAGACAGAGGACTATTTTAAATAATAATTTAATCGTAATCGATTGTCAGCAATGATTGGTGACTAAATTGATTATTGAAATAAGTAGACTATTATACCAGTATAAGAGTTATTTTTAATGATAATAATACAAAAATTGTGTTATTACATAGGTACCTAGGCAGTCAATATTATTTATGAATAATATTAATATATAAGTTCCTATATATTACCTATATAATTATCATTATTATAATATATAATAAGTGCATAATAAGTCACAAAGTAATTAACATGAAATATGTCTTTCAAAGACTTTTTTAGTTAAAATCTAAAATAAACCATAATATTTACAATTTTGAATACAATTACAAAACATCATTTAAATATAACACTTTTATTACATAATTACAAATTTTAATTGCTTTCAAATAATAGATTTTAAAATGTTTTACTATCAAAATAAATAAACATTGTTAATATGTAAAAATAGAACATGAAATACTTTCAAAAACATATACTGTGCTTTATGATATTGTCAGTATGACAGAAATTACTATTTATTTAAGGTACTCGTGGTTCGAAATTAATATAAAATTACAAAAAACTTAAAGTAAATATAAATAAAAATGAACTAACAATAATATTGATATTTTAGTTGTCGTTAATGTTGTTTATAAATAAAATTTGTGGTGAATTTATATTATATAGTATTTGGGTAATGTACCTACTATTATTATTTAAGCTTTCGACACGGTGTACCATTGTACCCTCATCAGTATAATAGGTAACCTCGGTATTGGCAATCCACTTTTCTCTAAGCTGGAGTCTTACTTAACCTTTAAAAGGCAATTTGTATCTCTTAACAGTCTTAACGGCGTTCACTCTGATCTATGTACCATACCATTTGACGTTACCCAGGATGGTCACCTTAGCTCCCTTCTGTTCATTCTCTTTGTCAACTCACTTCTTAATTTGTTTTCGTCAGTAAAAATTCTCCTATTCACCGCCGATGACATCAAACTATTCCTAAAAATTGCATCTGCATCAGATTGTCTCCTCATACAAGCTGATCTCGATACCTTCTGTGAATGGACTCAAAAACTATACCTCACTCTTAATATCAAAAAATTTCATGTTATGTTTATCTCTCGTAATCGCTCTCCTATTTCTCCTACTTACTTATAGACACTCCAAGTAATCAAATAACTCGACCTTGAAATTTATTCCCCCTTCCCATACTCTTTCGTTTGAGCACTATATTTAACCTCACAATTGGAAGAGCCCTTAAAATTCCTTGCTTCATTAAGCGTAACACCTCAAATTTTTCTTCCATTTCCTGCCTTCGTGCAGGATATCATACCTTATTCTTGTAAATAATCTCTTGAACTATCATTCTTTTTATGCTGTTTTAACTATTTTCTTTCTTGTTTATTATATATTGTTATTGTATTTGTAAATTGTATATTGTAAATAAAATAAATTATTGAAATTGATTTTGTACAAAAAATATAATACTATAAATTAAATACGAAGAAAGTAATTAATATATTAAAATGAATAAATTCAAACGTACCTTGCTTAATAAATCGTTTGGCACCAATTTTTGAGACGAAATATAATTATTTTGTGTGCATTCAATAAATGTTTTCAAGTTACTAACAGCTTCTTTTACTTTCTCAGATAAATTCTAAAAAAAAAAGATTATTTGAATACATTTAAAACATTCAAACTTATAAAGGTTTCTAATAGATACCTAACTGCTATTATTACATTATATAAAAAAATAAAGATGAATTGATTTAAACCATATTTAAATATTTTCATTTAAGTAATAAATTTACAATCATAAAATTTTAATAAAAAAAATTTAATTATAATGTTGATTGTAAGTTTTGGTTATAATTTATAATTACTTTATTCGTAAAATATATTTTTGAATTAAACATTAAATTGAGAGCTTTAATAAACAATAACACCTATATAACAATTTAAACATATGTATAAAGAGCTAGAACTTACATCAAATTGTATTTGGGTTTGTTCGGTATCTTGATCAAATACGTAAAAATGCTCTACTTCAGGCTTCAAGTTATTCAAAGATAACTCTAATTCATCTAGTCTAGTTAATATATTATTGAAATCATTCAAATTTACTTCAAATTGATTCAACACATCATTTAAGTGAGTCACGAATCTGAAACACAAATGTTTAAAATGCACTGGAATATACTGGATCGAAATCGCACTCTTTTTCGCTACTACACTAGTATAGACATGTACAAAAAAATGCCAACAGTTTATTACTGTAAAATCTGGTTACATATTCCAGTGCTATATTTATACATATAAGTTTTGGACAGACACCAATTATTTACGACTAAATTGTAACGATGCGAATGTTTTATTTTAGTCTAGTTTTTGAGTCAGATTTTGCACTGAAATAAATCTGACAATAAGACCGCCTGGTAGTTATACTATATAGTATGACAAATAATAATTTATAGTGTAAAAGCAAAAAAAAATTCACTTTGACATTCATTATTCATCCATTGAGTATTGTAAAATGAGATTTTATCAGAATCTTGCATTATTTGTTACTATATACTAATAATATTATTAATTATTAAACGCAAAATTAAAATTTGTGTTCAGCTACAATGTTTATTATTTAAATTAAATATTTTTGAATTAATACTTGAACCAAGAAGTAGTCCCAATAACAGTTTTTAAAATTAGAACAGTTTGCTAATAATAATAATACTAAAGAAAGTAAAACATGTTTTATGTTAATTGTAGAAAACGTTTTATAACAATATATTAATATATTACTTTTTAGAACACCCATCGTGCGAAGTATGTCTGGCTATTTATTCGTGTCATCATTCTTTTTATATTTGAATTCAATGTCAAATTAATGATTATATTTTGTCTATACTCATACTTTTAATTTCATATAACGGAAATATTCATAAATAAAATAGTTCAATTTATTATAAAACATAATTAATTATCATTATGTATGATGTCTACTTTCACCTATTTTAATAGGAACTACTTTAATTATTAATACCTAGTTTAAATTAATTTTTATTAGGGTACAGATAAACAAATAAGTTGATTTTTAATAAAACTATTTTAAATTATTTATTAAATTATGTATTTAAAATTCCAGAATCAAATAATTGTATAGTTAGTGTATACTTAATACTGTTGTTTTACTTTATAAACATTATAAGAATATTCAATGAAAACAGATTGATAAATGTTTAATTAATTAATTTAATTCAACAACTGATATTCTTATGTTTACATTTTATATAATTAAAGCAATTCTATGTAATCTTAGCAGAAGTTATAATTAACAATGTATTTAATTTATAAAAAGTTGGCTTACTTCATCAACATAATACCACAAGTTATTTATATACTTTATGGTACCTGGATATAAACTGAAAAATATTTCATTCTAAATACAGTGGAACCTCGATAAGTCGAAATTCAAGGGAAATGCAATTTTTTCGACTTATTGAGGTTTTCGACTTACTAAGGTTTTCGAGTTACCGAGGTTTTACAAAAAAAATTCGACTTAAAAAGTTTTTAAAATGTTTTTAATTTTTTTAATTAAAGTTTTTAAAATTTCTATAGGTATGCAATA
>JAIPRM010004336.1:0-23213 GCA_025469315.1 Stegophylla sp. TES_Ste_2020 | reverse complement strand
ATAAATTTTTCAACTACTTCCGTAGTATGTCTATTTCATGATGGGTCTGCATTCCACAGCAGAGATTAAATATTCCGTGTCGATATCCATTTTTTTAGATTCTGAACGAAGTGAAGAAGCTAGTGTTTTTACAATGATGTTTATTTATTTATTTATTTTCTGTGTACAACTTTTCGTATAGAAATACTTGTCAAAAAGTTTCGATCAATAACTTTTTGAAACCGGATTTGCCTCTAGATTGTACTTTAAAGAGGTCATTTTTTGAATTTGTCAATTCTTCAATTTTTTTTTTGGAAAAAACTACCCAAAATTTGACGAAAAACGACTCGGAAACCATCATTTTTTGATCAGAATTTTATGAAAATTTAAACATAGATAGAAAATCATATAAGAAAGATATTGGCACAAAAAAATTTTGAAAATGTGAAAAAAAAATTTTAGAAATTTTTCTAACATTTTTTTTTTATATTATTAACTTCTCTCGTTCAGAATCGTTTTATTGAAGAAATGATTTATCGTTTCTTTAAAATTAAATACACCCGTCAAGACAATCCCACCCATCATGCGAAGTATGTCCGGCTTTTTTTAATTTGATTTTTAAGTGAAATAAATGATTTTTAAGTTTTTAGTAGTTTTGACAAAGGGCGGTTGACAACTGAAAACCGTGTAGTATGAATACGCGCGTCTAGTCTCGTAAACCACTGATAAGACGGTGACGGGACGGCGCCGTACTTTTCAGTCGTTGACACGGCTGTATCACGGCGACTGCACGGAAAAAATTCGTTCACCGTCCAGTGCATCAATTGCTTTCATATGTTCACTGTCAATTAATATCCGTACGGACAAAACCGTCTTGTGTGAAACGAAGCCTTGGGCTCTTTACACATTATACGGTTTTGACCGTACGGCGATATTATTTTAGTGGAGTGAAGAAGAGCATATAATCTTTCACATTACACGGTCACGGCAAAATGTCGGCGCCGTGCCGTGTAGCAACCGTTTACCGTCACTACGGTATCCGGCAGCCGGACGACGCGATAAGCTTAGTGGCCTACGTGACCAAACGCGCATTTTCACATTATACGATTTTATTCGTACGGTAGAACTTGCATACGACTGCTATCCTGCGCATTAAAATAATTATAAATTTTTTAAATAATGGCAGAAATTGATGGTTGTATACAGTTTCTAAACTGCGTGTTTTTGCGCTGAAGCGTATGTTGGAGTTTTCCATGTAATACATCAAAAGAGGCAATTGACATACGGAAATAATTAAAAAACTTATTTTCATCATTTCGCAGATCATTAAATAATGTATCAAATAAGCCCACTTCATCTCTCCTAGCATTGATAGGATGTACCCAGAGAATACGATTTTTCTGTTGCCTTTTGCGGCGACGATTGTATAACCATATTGCAATCATTTGTTTACGGTTCATTATAACAATTCACGACTTGAGTGTTCTTAAAGCTAAAGTATACTAACGTTAGGACTAACGAAAACTGATTAAATTGAGCATTTTTAGTTTGGTTATTATTAATATTAATTTTTAATTTTCCGTACGGTCAAAACCGTATAATGTGTAAAGAGCCTAAGCTTTTTCGGGTTTTTTCCAATAAAACCCCAAAAAACCCTAAAACCCGTTGGGTTTAATGTGAAGTTGTTTAAGTGGGCAGTTTTATGGGGTTTTTTGAGAAAAAACTCGGGTTTTTTCTAAATTAACCCATCTGATTTTTTTTTTTTCGTATTTTGACTGCACTATTTTTCATCTTTTTAATAATAGAATAATGAACTTTTGATCTACAACCGTGCATTTGATTTAGCTTAATCCTTTAATGTCTTCATAATTTTGAATTCTTATTATTGTTAACTTTTTTAATACTTTTTTTTTTAATTTAAAAAATTTTTATTGAATTTTTTTTTTTTCTGAGGTCTGAATGCTTCGAAAAAAAATAAAAGTGGAGTCTACCCATGATAGAGCCGGGTTTTTTCAATGTGTTTTTTTTTTTTTCAATAATTAGTAGGTTTAACCCAGTAAAGCAGCCCTGGTTTTTTTTCGTGCCAATCCTGGTAGGAACGAATGTCCTCAGAACAAGCCTAGCGCAACATGCTGGAAGCATAAAACCCGCGTGACAGCAACGTCATCGTGCGCGCGTCATGACAATCGCAAAACGTTAATTATTATTATCGACGCCATTCTTGTTTTCCATCGTGACGCGCAGGTTTGCACCGGTTTTGCACACACCGGTCGGTCGCGAAAAACGGCAGTTTCCTACGCGTACGCAGAGCGGCGGCGGCGGCGGCGGCGTCTAATGACATTATATGACAATAAAAATTCGGTGAAAAATTAACACGCGCCGAGAACAAAACGCACAATAGACGGAGAACAACGACGGTGGCGCGTGTAAATGGCAGCGCAGTCGACAATTTTCGCGCGCGCGCGCCCGAGTATTGTTATACGCACGAGATTGTATTCATATTATATTATACGCGAGAAGACGCGCGCGCGGTCGAGAAACAGACACAATAATTATATTATTATATTATAATAATAATATTGTATGCACACACACACACACACACACGCGGGCTGCACAGTCATCGTTTTTCCGCGAGTCATTCGGCGGCGGGGCCCGCGTGCGTACGACGCACATGCGGTGCGTGCGAGTTCGCGAGCGACCACCGGCGGCAGCGGCGGCGGAGCTACAGAGCGGCCGCGGTGGCTCTCCTCCGCGCCTTTGAGTGCGTTGAACCGCCGGGTGACCGCGGAGGCAGTGGTGGTGGTGGTGCTGGTGCGAACGCGAAGAGAGAGACTTTGAAAATTGAAACGGGCGGCGGCGGCGGCGGCGGGTCACAGGCCGGTGCAGACGTATATATATATATATATATATATATATGTATATTATTATTATTGTATATATATATATACGTATATAGTAGTACGCGTAGTCACCGGGACAACGATGGCGGTGGATGGCGGCAGCAACGTGAACAATGCACGTGCGCCCCGCGGGCCACGGGCGACCGTCGAACGGGCCTGCCACCGCCGCCGCTCTCTCACGCGCGCGCGAATATTGTTGTGTGTTGCAGTGTATAATGTTACACTGTACGTAGAATATTAACGCCAAAACAATTGCCGCCGAATTAATTATTAGTATAATAATAATAATAATAATAATAATAATAATAATATAATATATTATAAATAAGCGCAAGCACCACACACACAACATGCGAGAGAGAGGCTGCTTGCAATTAATCATTGCGTACGACGGCGGCGGCGGTGATCCGCAAACTCTCGGCGGTTAGACGGTATACGCACACACGCACAAACACTATAAGCGCATTACGTGCATATATTATAATAATATCTCACGATATGTGTGTGTGTGTGTGTATGCACGTATAATTTAACGCGTGTGTTAGTTGTTATTATTATTTACAATAGTTTGTGTGTGTGGGGAAAACGTTATTTCTATTTCGCGGATTGGTGTGCGTGAATAATCCCGCCGTTTACACGCGCCCCTGCAACAGCATCGCCCGTAATCTGCCATCCCGGATCGATAATATTTAATGTTTAATGGTAATAATATATTATTATTATCAGCGACGACCATTTTACGCGCGATGCTTATCGTTTCGCACGCGCGCGCACTCCGTCCGGGGTACTCACACAAATTGCCCGGGATTAAGGCCTCTAAACGCGCACACATTAATTTCGAGGGCCGGGATACGAGAACTCTCGAGGGTACCTTTGAAATTGGCAATTATTAATTGAAAAAAAAAAATAAATAACAATAATAATAATAATAGGTGTACCTTGTTTTATGTACACAATCGTATCGTATACAAAATCATCAAATAACAACGTATATATATATATATATAGGTGTGGTAGACACGTGTGACTATCAATACGCAGGAAGTGGCTACTTTTTGGAAAATATTTCAAAATTAATTATGTATTTAAATCAATTGAAAATTTGGCAGCACTCACAATGTCAAACCATAATCAATTAGTACAAAGATTTGTATTTCGAAAATTACATTATGGTGCTAAGAATGTTCCTCAGTGCAGCAGCGTTAGAAAATTATACAGGAGAACAGTCGTTTTCAGTACTAAAACGCGTAAAAAACCACATGTGATCCACTGATATGCACTTTTAAGCACGAACGATTGTTAACATTAAGGCATTAAAAAAAAGCGTTGTTGGATTTTGCAGACAAAACATCAAACTATTTGAAGTTGAAAAATCTGAACATTTGTTCAATATGACCTTACAATCGGCTATATATATATATAAAAAAAAAAAAAATTACGCCTATAGCTATGCTGCGGCACAAATACTATATGTTGTAAAAGTAGTCTCACATATTGACATATTAAACTATACAATTTTTTCTAATAGATATTTCTATTGTACATGCAGAGTTTTGTTATTTCAATGTGGTTTGTTAATTACTAGTGACATATTTTTTGGCTTCGCATAGGAGAAAAGTATTTAATTGCAATTGTATACTTTTATCCTTAAATTTCATTGGCTAACGATTTCATTATAAATATAGGTATATTATATGTACATATTTATCATTTATTTATACGATACACTATAAATAATTATTTAAAAAAGAGACTTTTCATTAAATTTCATTTAAATTTACCAATGTATAGAATAAGAATTTAATTTTTATGATGTTTGCACGATTAAATATAATATATTTAATCGTATATAAATATATATAAATGAGCTAAATTTCATGTTGCTACGCCACGCATAAGCAACGCAAAAAAAAAAAAAGATTTTTATTTACTGAGCATGCGCAGCACCGTTCAACAGTAATATGGGTATCCCAAAAAGATTCGCAAATGTACAAAGGTAAGTCTGTAATGCTCAATTTTGAGAATAGTGAATCTTAGTGGGTAGCCCTGAATATTTTGTACAACCCCACCTCGAATTACCAGGGAATTGTTAACGGTGCGCATTCGTCCGGACCGAAATGAAAATCTTGAACAAAACTGAAAACATGATACGCGGTATAATAAATTCACACATAATATTATTCTCCTCCTCGTTGCCGTTATAAAACATCTCGATTTACATAATATGATGTATATGTACGCGTTTTTATTTTTAACATCTGCCATTTATTTGCGTTTATAAATATATATATAGGACCTAGTGCTGCTATATTGTACATAAAAAGAAAAAGCGAAATAATATTTCCATTCTCAAACACAGAAATTGCAAAATGTAAATTTTATCTATTGAAATCGTCGCAGAACTGTTGCTTTGCAACGTGATTACTATACGGTAATTTTATTATACAATAGTACATCACGCACGAACACAATAAAAAATTATTCATTTATACACAAAATAATAATACACACAGGTAGTTATTATTTCCAAAAATTGTATTTCGGGATTTTCGATTAGGGATTCGAGTAAATTTGATCGATACCAATCACTAAGAATAAATCGTGTACGATATATACGTCTTTTATATATTATTTTGTTCAAAAACAAATCGAAAAATTATGCCTGCCATAAATAATAATCGAACAACAACCGAACGATAGAATAATGGACAAAATCCCCGATTTATCAACCGTACAAATGTCAGGAACAGAGAGTTAAATTCAAGATGTTGATGACTTTTCTGTTATACTTTTTTCAAAGAATCGTGTACCATGCTATACTTATATGGTTATGATCTATATATTAAATGACAAAACATAAATTATTATTACAGTAAATTTCAGTAGTCAATTAATTTCATATTTACTTTTGTTTTTTCTCGATATATTTTTCATACTGTTTTAAATATTCATAAAACATTTTAGACTTTCATAACACTTATAATTCAGTGCCATTGTGTCTGTACTAATAAATGACAAAAAAGAAAAAAATAATGAATTACCGTCACAACTAATTGGATCAATAAAACACCAAGTAAATATTTAAATTTGTTAATTTATAATTAAAACAAATTACCTCAATAGCATTAGTAATTTTCATAATTCTTAACACTTCACAATATTTATTTTATACAATGATTAAATTTAGTTTTTAATTTTAACAAAGTATGAGTTTGTGTTTAATCATAAAAAAATTATATTATGAAAATTATACTATGAAACTTTTAAATTATTTTATTATAATATTAACTTTTTAACGTTTTAAAATGCTGGAAAAATAGGTTCTTAACTTTAAATTTCATAATTAAAATTTTCAAATAAATAATTATATTAACACAGATCTAATAAAAAAGAAACGGTTTAGGGCCACATTTATTTTACTTTCAAGATTATATCATAAAAATATGTTTAACATGCGTAGCACAAAGTTTACAGCACAAAAATTACAAGTACACCGTAGTTTAAAATGTTTTAAAAAGTTTATAGAAAGCTTATGTAGAATCATAATTATTTTTAAAAAAAACTCTTCGTAACAAAGATAATGTACAAATAACCAACAATATAATTTTCCAAAAAAGTATTTTTCCCTCAGTAAACATATTTATTTTCTTGGAAAATAAAATATACTTTTAAAATGTAAGAGTACAATGTACTTGACTCAAAATATAAGCAAGATTATAAAGTATATACGCAAAAATAAAAATTATACTTTTCAAGTACGTAGCTAGTTTAATCCCAAACTTAATTATATCTTATTTATTATTTTTATTCATAAAGGATAAATTGCAATGTAAAAAAAAAAAAAAAAAAAACATTATCAACAGAAAATGATATTACGTTATCGGTTAATGTAATCAGGAATATAAAATATGGTCTATGGAAAATCGAATTAAAAATGTACACAGGAATTTTAATATTGCAATTATAACCCGTGTTTAAATACTGTGAGGTATACTCTATGATCACAAGGCCACATAATTTAATTAATATTTACTATTAAAGATAAAGTATTGAATTTCTGTATAGTGTTGGATAAAGTACGAGATAGATTATTACATAAACAAAATAATTTGATGTACACTTACCTACCATACGATAACATTCTGTCAAATACATTTATTATTATGACGTTCATTACAAATATATATAAACATTGTACTTAAAAAAAAAAACATAATTTACATAGTAATTTACTGTGTCTACATTTAAATAATTATGTTATGCGTCATTATATGAGTAAATAATACACTTAAACTAAAATATTTTATTACTCGATAACTCGATTGATTTGCATAAAACAATAATAAACACACCCAATATTTATAATAAGGGTGACCTCTAGTTAATTCGTTGTTACAGTTGACTTAAACGCATAGACTAATTAATAAGGATAATGAGCGTACGTTTCAGAAAAATAAATGACAGGATAACGATAAATAAAAGTATACCTTTTGTTTATCTCGGCACTAAAAATTAATATGCACATAAATAGTAGTTGCATTATGACTGACATTCCAAAACTGAAAGCAATAACATAGGTACGTTTACGATATGTCTCTAACACTTGGAAAAGTAAATAATATACTTAATAAAAATTCGAATTTAGGTATACACTGTGATGAATTTATATTTTAATCAGACTCTATAGAAGAACATTGGGTTCAAGATTTACTTATCCGTAAATTTGTGGGATAACTACGAACAAATTAACCGAAATGACCACCCGAAAGTGTCTATTTGTGTGGAATATCCAATTTGCAGACTACTGCAATTTATATGTACATACATTACTTTACGATAGTACACACTGCACTTAATACGATGGTTTCGAACGCTATACGATACTTTTGGGACACGCTTGCCCGAAAATGTTTACAAAGTTTACGAAAAAAAAAAAAAATTACACGAACGCATCACCGTATAAAACCTCTATTGGTTTTATCTTTCCGCTTGGAATTCTATATAGAAAATATGTCCAGACTTTTTTTTACTAGTCATTATTTGCAACATTCATAACATTATAGTTGTTGATTTTTTGTTGTGAATAAATTGTCCTCCTGTAGATATTATTTTTTGTTCGTTTACTAGTTTAAATGTTATATACGTATGTTCAATAATATAGGATTTAATCGTTGTATGTTCAGTTAGTTAATTATTATTTAAATAACTTAAAAACGCGAATGAAATTCGAGCTGTAGCCTCGTTTTGTTGAAAACATACATCTCCCAAGTCATATTCTTCAGCCATTACCTCCAACTTGTGTTACAGATAAGTTTCAAAATGGGATTTTCTACAAATTTTAATAAAACAAAATGTAATTTTCTAAATTTTACTGACTTCAAAACTCGTCAGTTTATTCTGTCGCACCTTGTATGATATATTATACGAGAGCAAGAGACTAATGCGCTGTTATAATCGACATTTGACAGACAAGACACTCGACATTTTTGGTTTATGAAGGTGTTTCGACGGAACATTTTATAAGAGTGCCACGTAGTGAGCAATATAACATATACCTATAGGCTATAGTGTCCATACTGCGAATCATAAGATGGAAATGATAAACAAGCAAGCAGCTCTCATGACTAATACCACGTGATTTCACTAGTTATTTTATTATTTTTTTTGACATTAGTGAAATTTTAACACGAACCTTTATTAAGTGAAAATAATGATTTATACGAGTAACAACTTACGTCGTGTAGAGTCTTTATAGTTTAAAGCTAGTAAAGAAGAATAAAATGTAAAATGTATTTGACACAATTGAAAGATAAGGAGAGTCCGAATGAAGGAAAAGTTCTCTGCTGATTATTATTATTTATTTTTTGTCTATAAAACGCTCGTGACGGAAGTAAGCATGGAGGAATATTTCGCGTATTACTGAAGAACAAAAATAATCAATCCGTCTGGTGACAACGATTTTAAGCGCGACGTAGAGCTTTTTTTATTCGCGTTTATTGTATTAAACTATCGGATTACATTTTTCTCGTTTACGCCCAACGATGATCCCGCGGCCGTGTAAAATGTGCTTTATTTTCTGTGTTCAATTTAAGGGTTTACCAAAACTCGCGGGGTTATTCCGTATACCGTTATCGAACACCACCGTCGCCCCATTCGATTGCTTTAAATCATTTGCTGATCCTCTGCCGTCGTCGTCATCGTACTTGCTATTATCATTATATTATAATAAATGACGGTTCGTGCATTCCGCGTTTCTCTTTTATTTAAATTTTTTTTCGTTTTATATACAATATATGATATAACTATATATTAATTTTTTTTTTGCGTTTAATTAAATTTTTATACCTCGTTTGAGTTCGTTCATAACAATTATTTATGATACGTTAAATTAATATAGGCTCAGACGCACCTTGTACAACTAATAAGAACAGAAAAAAGAATACTTAAAATTAATATAAGAGAAAAAAAAATTCTGCAACTTAATAGTATAAAACCTGATAGTTCTAAAAATCTATTATGTACGATGAAGAATATATTTTCTAATAGCCAATGAGTAATGAAAAAAAATAATCGAGAACTCCTTTAGGTTTTTTTCTAACAAAATTTCGCAAATAAAGAGAAAAGTACTTTACGCCTAGCATGAATAAGGGTGTAGAATATTTCATATAATACTGGAATCGCATTGAAATATGCTAGATCTTCGTGATACATTTTCCTGTACCATTATATATAAAAACGCGTAATTGATTTTCGATCATTTTTTCTGTTGTCTGTTAAAAAGTTATTTGTGTATTTATGTGGGTCTGTGATGTATCATTATCTATTTATATAGTATTTCGAACCCTCAACAAGAAATTACGTGCGAAGAATATACTATATAAATATATATACATACAAGGTGTCCTAGTACGATGTGACAAATGCAATAACTTTTGTTCTATTAAAAACTTAAATCTTTTTTTCTTTTCGATACTTGTAAGCTTATATCTCTTCAAAATCCACCAGTTAGCTCTGCCGCACCCTATATATTAGATTCACTAACGACATGCAAGTCACTGCTGAAAATGGTTAACACAATAATAGCAGAGCAACAATACCAAGAATACAATAATAATACATTAATACCTAACACATCAGTATATAACCTAACCCAGGTCCGATTTCAGACAGCTATAAGCAAAAAAAATAAATGCGCCCTCCCTAGTCGAGGTAAAGTTATTGATTACGTCAATTTTGTATTTTTTAAACATTATTTGTATTGCTTTATAGTAAGTTCACGTTTGACAATACTATTTTTGCAGTATGTAGTTTTGCTCATGCGGAATCAATATACATTTAAAGCCCCGGACATACTTCGCGTCATGGGTATTCTTCTATCCACGAGACTTGGTGTGTTAAATCTTAAAGAAGAAATAAATAATTTTTTCAATAAAAAAACGACTTCAGTTTATACAAGAAAATTTTATGTAGTTAATAAAATTATAAAATTCATTATTATTACAAAATTTTTTATACTTCTTACGCGGACAATTTAAAATCCCACGACCTATTAACTAAGAACAAAAAATACATTTTTGATGAGAATGAAAAATTATAAAAAAAGTGCTTACACATTAAAAATATTCTTTCGCCAAAATATTTTTCATATTATTGTCTATCTATATTTAAAATTTCATAAAGTTTGAATTAAAAAAAAAAAAAACGTTTTAAAGGTTTTTTAGTCGATTTTTTGGTATATATTTTCCCAATATTTTCGATAAACTATTCTTCTGTGTAACCGTCTAGAGGCGAATTTTTATTCAAAAAGTTGCTGATCGAAATTTTCCGACAAATATATTGTAAATCATTGTAAAAACAATAGCTTCTTCGTCCGACTCAGAATTTAAAATACGTTGGGTAATGGTTGAAAAAAACACTCGGCGCGAGTTCCCCATGCATTATCTGCATTATCTTCTCAAAGCGCACACGGCCACCGGGCACGACAATAACAATAATACGCAACGAGCATAATAACAGGTGCGGGGAAACTTTTTTTTTTTTGGCAGAGATCTACTAAGAACACATTTTTCTTCTGAAGATCGACTTTTATATATTTATTTTCAATAATTATTGAGTGGTATAACGATATGAGAGCGGACGACGATATTATAAATAAAGTTATTATTATTACAATACCGGTGTGTTAATATTATAATATTATAGCGAACGCCGTTGGTCGGGCGGCAGAGTCGGTCGGCGAACAAACGCGCCGGACGCGCGGACAAAGGCCCGTGTACGCGTTTTGATATGTCGCGCGGTTCATTGTGCTGTCCCGGCGAGCGCAAAAGTAACAAAGTTTATTATACTACGTATAATATTATATTATTTTCGCTCCGATCCGATTGCGACCGCCAGCAAATCCTGCTCGCATTCAATACAATAATATATAATAATAATAATAATATCATGCGACGCGTTGACCGCCGCCGTTGTATTTTCTGCAAGTTCCCTTTAATGGCCATGACGACCCCGCCGCCGCCCGTCGTTTTCTCGCTGCCATAACGTGTTATTTTGCACACACGCACATATTATGTGGTCTTAGTGTGCTGTAATAAATACGTATTGTCGTCCCTTGCTCGCACAACAACAGTTTTCTTTGCTCGTGTGATATGAAGAAAAAAATAACCGAGAACGAATGCGAAGCGAGAGGAAAAAATTATAGAAAAAAGTTTAAAATGGAAAAAAAAAAGAGAATACTTACTGGACATTAAAATAAAATAAAAAATATATTATATTATATTGTGAATTCTGTGACAAGTGCGCGACGAAGACGAGTCGACAACGCGATGACGGCCGTGAGCGCCGAGTGCTCACAATATATAAGTATATAATAATAATATGTAATAATAATATTATGTCGAAGGTTGTTCAACTTGACGATGATGATAGCTCGGCGGCGGCGATTCATTTCAAGTCAACGCCGCCGCCGCCGATATGCACAAGACAACGCGATATGAGAACGAACGCGAACGAGTACAATAATTGAAAGCAACCACGGTTGAGTCGCAATTTTACTTCTTCGCCCGTCATCATTATTATTATTATTATTATTATTATTATTATTGTTGTTGTTGTTGTTGTTGTTAATCGCGAATTCGATTATACCGACCAAATCAATGTGTATCGCGCCGCCGCCGATGACGCACCAAGTCTTTTTATTATTTACGGGTCGATCGTTATAATATAATATTATTATATTCTAATAACGCCGAGACAATTTGTCAGAATAATATATTCTAATATTTTTCTAAACACCATTACAACAACAACAATAATAATAATAATAATAATAATAATATTGACGACGACTACGGTTGTTATTATGTATAATATTTTTATGTACGCGCGCACCGTAAGACATGCATGCATAACAAATGTTCGATAATGCTATACGTAATAATAATAATAATATTGTACACTGTACTATAATAATATTACAATGCGAACGGTGTAAAACGATTATTTTGATGCCCGTCGTCGTCCACCGGTGTGGCGCGCGACTCGAAAATAAAATTATTTCAAGGTCAATAATAATAATAATAATAATAAGATAATTATAACAACGTCGTCGTTATACGAAAATTGTGTATAATTACCTGCCAGTCGCGGTGATTACACGGATGTCATTTAACTATAATCAAAAAAATATTAACAAATCAATCAAACAAAACAATCCAGGAAATAATGTTGTTTTGAAAAAAAAAAAAAAAACCCCCTTTATTTTCTTATTGTTATATTATTCAAACGTTTGTGTGTCAACGACGTATTTTTTTTTTTTTTTTTTTTTTTTTGGTCACGCGTGCACCGAAAGATTAAGTTTCAAGTTTCTTCTACAGAAGCGGTTGAAATATAATCCTTTTCCATCAAGACGGGGACAGTTAAGAATTTTTTTTTGACCGCAAAATTGCCTGTTTGTCCAAATGGCAAGTGAATTTTTCCCGGGCTGTTCTTAACGAAATGACCCCGGTAGAGGTACGTTTAAATTTAAATTTAATATTCTAAATAAGATTTAAAATGTACATACATTCCGTTGAAAACGCTTTTCCAGTATAATTTGGGTTCTTGTAACTTGTTAGCATATTCTATTATTTCCGAGACAATTTTTCTATACAAAAAATATCAGTAAAATTCTACTTAATCAAGTGAAAAATACTACTATAGGGCCTAAATATGCCTCTGCCCAAGGGCATACTAGGCCTCGACGGCCCCTGCCTAGTACACTAAATGTTTAAGTGGCTTGAAGGCAATTTTCATCTTAGATAAAGTGTTTCTCACCTTCGACAAGTAATTTACTATTTTAAATGCACCTAACATATTTCAAGCCTCCAATGTAATAACATTGGCAAACTAATCACTAATTGTTATGAAAAGCCTGCATACAAAATATGATGTACATGCATCAGTAAGTATATGTGTTACACAAACTATTATACTTTGAAATTACAGTTAATTATAGATAAAACTATATTTCATTAAAATAATATAATATAACTGTACTTAAACGTCATGCGAATCATCACGTTTTAGCGTAGTACACGTTTCTATTGTACATTCATGTTAAGAACGTATTTATAAAAATCAGATAATTATTATCGAAATTAAAAAAAAATTACGGAACTTGGAAACTAATTCAAGACGTTATCTTTAAGGTCATTAGTTTTCATTCAGATTTTCCGGGTCCTTCGTGTATACATCTCTTTTTAGTTATTTTAACCGAACTCACATTATATAATGAACTATTGTGTATAATTTGTTTTAAGTAAACAATTTCGGTATCTAATAATGTGGATATTTTATTGACAAATAATAAAACAATTCTTCAAAACACTAAAAAAATTTGAATTCAAAATCACTTAAACAAAACATATGTCATGACTTTGCAGATATTAAAATAGGGAAAAATGAATATCAACCCGGATCTAATCTTAACGAATAGCATCTCGACCTCTCACGTTCTTTTTCTTAGGATTTATTATTTCAATAAAAAATTATAATTATTAACAATACACAACCACCGGAATACTTCTAAGACTGCGTCCTTACTCATTTTCCTAAAGTTACTGACCATGTAAATAATTGAAATTCAAATAATATGCATGTGTTGACACTTTTTATACAAAATCTATTAACGATGTATACGGATATAACTACGCTACTTACACTAACTATATATTCAGTTAAACATTGAAAAACAATTTTTTCATACATATTTTATGTGTTATACATAGTGTATTACAAATAATAGTACCAGTATGAGTAGTATGACTTTGAATCCTAATAAATACAAAACTTCATAAATGGGGCATAACACATAACACAATCAATTATAACCAAACATGATTAAATTCAAACCTTAGTAGTAATTAATGGTAAATTAACAAATGAATAATATCATTGTGGTTAAACTCTATATTTTAGCTAATTGATTATATGTGTTCAGTATTATTTGTATAATATAACAGAGCAAATATGAATCACCACAAATACATAGTAATTTAGAGAACTAAATTCATTTGTTAGAATATAAAAGCAAATAAATTATTCCCTTTAGGTAGCAAATTAGTAATTATTTATTTATATATAAACAAACAGATAAAAATGTATTTATTAATTTAACTTTTCTATTACCACTTTTCACAATAAGATCACTAGCATTGCACTAAAAAAAAAAATAATAATTAAATTTGCACAAAAAGCTTATAATTTTTCAAATTCGTATATAAATATAAACAACAGGCCCTCTTATAATTAATGAAGTAACTAAACACATCACGTTGAGTGAGCACTAAAGAATTAAGACAAAAAATATTAAATTCTAATACCTTACAATTTACAACTTTGGGAATTATTTATTTTTAGTAGAAAAAACTAATTATAAAATGGTTTCAATGAAAAATGAATAATACAAATATTTTACCCTTGGCTATGATTAGAAAATATATAGATGATAATATGATATGTGATTTTTAGTCCAAAAGGTATAAATCAAAACTATCACAAATAAAATCAGAAATAATATCCAAATGACTCGGTGAAAAAACTAATTTTTATTAAGAACTTGTTTTGCTATATCGATTATTAAAATAATATTCGTAATTAATTTGGCAATAAGTTCCTAACAAAATATTAAATATGATTATGACAATGAATACATTTATGCATGAGAATATATTTTGTTTAATTTTATGTGCTATATACTGCTTAAAAAATTACTTATCAAACACAATTATGTTTACACATTTTTAGATAGATTAAAGGAAACGCCATTATATTATTTTATGCATTGTAGTCATCGAGCTAGTTTGTTACAAACTACAGGAGTTCAATGAGTATACATATTAGTATACAACTTGAAAATACTATACCGTGCTCGATCCCTGCTTATATTTTAAGTACCTACTTCTCATAACGAGCATTGAATAATATTTTAATTCAATTTTATTTGAATATGTCCCGTTTATATATTATATATGTTCACAGTGTACATTTTAATCATAATTATTATACTACTATTTACACGATATATAAAATATGCGTATCTTTAGATAAAAAACAGACCGTGTAAAAGATAAAATTTATTCAAACTAAATTATATACAGCAAATTAATTTTTTTACATATTTATAGAATTTTCAAAAAGGTACTCGCATTAACGTATCAACATAAATGAGAGCAAATTAGCATTTTACTATACATAAAATTAGTTGTATATAAATATTCTAATGTATCAGATAAATAGCAGTATAGTACCTTCAATCGTAGTGAAATACATTCTAATTAAAAAAAAAAAAATCTTTTAAATATCTCGACGTGTAAGACCAGAGTTGAATTTGAACTTCAAAATAAAAAAAAAATAAACGTAAAACTTAAAATTCAAACAGCCAATTTCAAACCTGATCACAAAAACCTGATTAACAAAATAAGTAAAATAGTACTAATATGGTATAAATATTATAAGTATAATTATGTAAGTACCAAATTAATATGGTTAGAAGTTACCTATATGATTTGTAAGTGATACTACACTGTCAATATATATTATTATGAATAAAATAAAATAATATTTAAATTAGACTCTATATTAGAATAAACATATTCATTGGGACCTATATTAATCCCATACATGACTTCTGTATTCTTTTCGGAGATAAAGTTACTTACGATTTAACCGAAACGGAAATGGGTCAAAAACAACAAAATACATGCTTCCGACTCTTTACTGGGAAAGCTCCGTGCAAAGGTCAAGTTTATCAGGTTTTATATAAGAACCGGTAATTAGTTTTCTATTTACAAATGCACCAATAATTTAAATCACGAGTGTTGTAAATTACCGAAGGTTGAAGATAATATCGTTTCGTAATAATTTTATTGTGATGAGAAGAAAGAAAATATGTATTATATGAATGTGTTTTTTTTTTTGTCCAACAAACTCGTAAATAATAATACTCTTCAAGGCTTGAGGTGTATTTTGGAATATAATCTTAGTCATAAACCGGCTGCATACGTGTTGGCCTATTAAAACGGGTTGTTCTAACAACAAGATGGGCGCCAAGATTATGCGATTTTATTTAATCGATAAATAATTATTTGGAATTTTTGAGCGATCGTGACTTAGTGCTTCCTGGTATAATTTTAGTATTTTAACGCATACGCTCGAAATGAATTAGCTACAGACACAGAAGATACACTCGAGAAAATAATATAATCAACAGGTGAAAAGTAATCATTTAAAAAATAATTTAGTGACTTTTTAAACAAGAACATTAATTTAAAATCGATTCTAATAGTTATAGGAACATTAATTTTATATTAAGAAAGGAAAATCAATAAAATTAACAAACCTAGAATCGTGAGATTATAAGACTTGTTAACATAGAAGAAACTACCCGCATAGTATTAAAGCGGATTTTATAAATTGTTTTAATAATTGTACTTATATTGGGCATTAACTAAATTGGAATTTTAAAAATATTCAATGTGACTCTTATAAAACTTCATTAGTATATTAACCATTACATTATATATATATATCCATTACAAAATTTGAAAATATTCCAAAATAAAATAAATTAAGTTTTGATTTCAAAATACAAACTTCGTAGTTCTCACCATGCGAGGATAGGCTACTGTTATGTGAAGTTGGAAAAATATTCTCTGTTTCTTGGACAAGATTACTGATGGTGGGCATTTAGAGTCTGTGGTAGATAATTTCTACAATTGGCTTATTAGACTTAAAAGAATGTAGTTGATATTTTTAAAATTTGAACTCGATGATAAACCATTTAACTGTAGAAAACTCTTAATAAATTTTTTTGTAATAATAATAAACTTTATTATTATTATATAAGTTTTAAGTAAAATTGTCTTAAATAAACCGATAATTCATTTCTTTAAAATTTAACACATCCACCAAGTCCCTTCCGAGGAGTGAAGAATACCCATGGTGCAAAGTATATCCGGCTTTTTTAAAACTGTTCCAGAAAACAAAACACGCTATTAACTTAATCAATCGGAAGTGAATTTATTATTTAGACATTAATAATTTATCAGTCCACTTATCTTAGAAGTTCGAACATAAACTTGGAAAGGAATTGTAATTGAATAAAACGAAAATTTTGAAAATAAAATTAATGTTTGCACTGTTTGCAGTGCACAATCGTTGGACAATTACATAAATTTGCATAATTCAAACATGTAATTATATTTTGAACAGTGTGAATGTGTAAAATGCTATTTTTAAAATTGATTTAAGATACTCCCTGCAGGTAAGCGCGCCTTCAATTTTCTCCACTTGCAAATTATAAATAAAAAATTTCTTTAGTATGTCTAAAAATAGACGGTCCGGTTAACGTGATTATTAGCCGTGATGATCCCGTTACATTTAATTTTGACCTTTCAGGCAATTTATTATAATAATTATTATAATAGTAATAGTCAGAGACCAACTAAACCAGTTTTGCATGTTTTCCTGTACACACATACACGCACACATCTCTTAGTAAATGAACGTTCTAATGATAATAATGTAGGTACGCATACGACTGCTGCTCTGTTTACAACGCACCGACGTCCATAAGAAACATAAATAACAGACAACAGACGGTATACCATATAGCCACATTCTATAAAATGTCCTGTTAAGGTAAATGCAATTCCTTAATAACATCTGCGGGCAAAACAGATATTCAAACATAAACAAACACAAACAATACGGAATTTGCGGTATAAAAAACTTCCATTATTCTAAAAATAGTTTGCGGTATAAAAAACTTCCATTATTCTAAAAATAGCAGTAAGTTGGTCTTCGTTGATATTTTACAAAACTTTCTACCCAGGTAAGTGGTTCTACACATCAGTGAAAATAAGATTTTGTACCACACCGTCGTTTGTACTTCGACTGCCATCATCTCAACAGGGCCCATGACTAGAGTGGAAACAACAATACATAATCCGATAACCGATTCTGTCTTTTCTTGTTTATGACGTACCGAAATTAAATAAAAAAAAAATCAACCAGCGGAATGTTGTCTAGTACGTACCTGCGGGCCAAACACGCCAAAGATAATGTGCGTTTAATTTAATAAAGGGTTAAAAAAAAATAATGAAATACCGTTTAGACGAGATCTACCGTACAGATTGGTCGTGAAACGATTAAAAAAAAAAAATTACATACACAATGGGAATCCAAAAACAAAAACCGTCTGATGGGTCCAGGAGATAACAGGACTCTAATGGGTGGCAATAAATTGGCTGGGTTTTATTCTAACTGCTATAGGTGCAGGAAAACTTGTACATCTGAACTAAGAATCCTAAATGTATTCAATGCACATATAGTTATGCCCACTCTTTTAAAGGTAGAAAATTGATTTTCCTGCATTTTGTTTCATCCTTTATGAAATAAATACAGTTTTTGAATTAAATAACGAAATGACCATCGTTTGCACATTTTATACACAATTATAACATACAAAGACTAACTATCATTGTAAATAAATAAGTTTAGAAAAATATCTGTCACTTGAAGGGTTAAACTATGATAATATTAGAAAGTACAAATTTTTTTATAGCGATTCTGATGTTATACGTAATATGTTCTATTAAATTCAATTATAACGAAATAAAAATTAAATGTTATTCTTCAACTACCAATTTATTCAAAATATTTTCATTTTTGTAAACGATGTAGGTACGTAATTTTCCTACAAAATCAATACTTCAATATTTCAAAATTAGAACTCGATTTTAAAGTTTACTATTTCATCTATTTTAGAGTCCAAGACAACTGGTTAAGTGAAATGTGCATACAGTTTATTTGTTAGAAATTCAATAGTCTGTATGTGAATATAAAGTTTTCATAATGAAAATTTAAATTTACAAAACATTAGAACCAAAAACAGTTATTTTGTAATACTAAATAATTACTTATCCATTCAACAAAATATTATGTATCTTAGTGGAAAAAATGTATTAATTTATAAAATCAATTAAACAATATTATTTAAGACCATAAAACTTTTTCTCGTTTATTTATTGCATTTTACTTTATTATTATCCCTATTTAATTTTTATTGTTTATTTTATTGTTTATAAATAAGTAGACTATAATATACATATTTTCATTTTAACTAATTACACACGATTAAATTGATGATTATGATGATTAGAGATTAGAAAACCTGTTTGAAATGTGAATATAAACGGAGTTCACCAGCTTATATATTTTGTTTATTGTATTAATTACATACATAAATTATTATTAAATAATAGTTTTATTGTTGTAGCTTGATTCAATTTAAAACAAAGCAAAATATTCTTAAGCAATATTTATTTAAAATTAGGTAGTGAAAGAAAAAATATATAGTTTCATCACAGTTAACAAACACAGTAGTTTTATCAAACTGTGATGTTGAATTTATAATATTATATATTTATATCAATTAAACAAAAAAAAAAAACTTAAATACCAAAAATTTAAAAAATATATATATTTTCTTTTAGAATATTAAGTAGAAGTAACCATTATTACACAGAGAAAAATGAATAAATAAAAAGTTAAAAATCATGCTCATAAAAAATAGTAAAAGTTATTGACTGGGACAAGATATCTCACCACGAGTGTTTCAGTTAATAACTTTTACTATTTTTTATGCGTATGATTTTTTTAAACTTTTTATTACTTTTTTTTTTTTATGTATGGTAATGGTTACTTATACTCAATATTCTGAAAGAAAACATATTTATTACTTAATTTTTGATATTTAATTTTTCCTCTTTCGATCAATAGTTATACAAATTTAAAGTTTAGACTTTTAGAGTAATGGAGTTGAAAAGCAAAGGATACTAAACCCGCAAAATTGACTGCCACTACACCCCTACTCATAGGCGTGAATAAGGGATTTCGAGGGATATCTTTGCTACCCTAAAAATATTTTTTGTTCTGCTACTCCAAAAAATGCAATGATTTAAAAAATCATTATCACTTAAATGAGTGGGTATATTTTTTGGTTAGAAAAATTAAAAAATAAAATTTAAAATTACATTTTGTAACAAAATTGTATTTTAAGTCATAAATAGTAATTTGTTTTCTTAAAATTAAAAATTGGAAAAAATTATTTTATTTCATAAAAGTGTTGTGTTAATGATGTTTTTCTTAAAAGTTTAAAAATTAAAAATTTCTAATTAATTCCTTAAAAAAAGATATAAAAAAAAAAAAAAAAATAGAAAAATTATTATCTGGGGCTTATTATATAAATGGGTCTTTATAAAACTACAATAAACATATATATTTTTCATATACATGATGATCGTGTCTATCAACAATATATATTATTGTGTGTATCCATATCGAATTTCCGGTTCTACTGCGTTTCAAAAAAATTATTAGTACATACATAACCTACATATGTATAACGTGTATATTTATGGACCAACAAGGGAGAAAAGGGGTAAACCATAAATTATCTACATCGAAAGACCGAAAATCAATATTTGAAGTCCCAAATACGGGTCGGAGAATTAACGAGTTATATTGAATTTGTGAAAAATAAAATCCAAAATTGGTTTAGCTTGGTGTTTTGTGGTACCTACCTCTATATGTGTGTATTTTAATTTTAATTTGTTTAAGAACACGTCACACACACGCGCTCGTGCGCGCACACATTATTTCATGTATTTTAATGAGACTTTTTGTTTTCTGACCTTTTTAATTTAATTTGCCACAAACCACACGCGACTAAATTCTCCAGGGAAATTCAAATATTGCCGTAACATATATTATATATATTACGTGCTACACTTAGTAGTCAATAAACGAGTAACTACAGACCAAATTATATTAAACACTTTTTTTATTGGCAAAATGTAATGATAAAACGTAGGTAATTAATTTATACAAAAAATATCAATCAAATGAATTGCTCATCAAACAAGCGTATTCTTCTGAATATAAATACATATTAGTAGATAAATACATATTAGGTATACACGATCACGATCAAGATAATTTTTATTAAATATCTCTTTACTGAATAAAATAATAAGTGGATACAATTTTTTTTAATGGTTTTATTCACGTAAGGAAATTTAATAAATAATGATATATTTTATAATATACATTATATAAACATCCATTTCATGAAACAGACAATATACTATGTCTTAAGTAACTCAATAGCTTATCGATAATAATTACCGATTATCAAAATGAAATGTCCCCAAATTGCACAACAAGTCGAGACACGTATATAGATTGAGCAGAGAGAAGCGACAGCGACGAGGAGCGTAGAACGAATGCCGAAACACGCGCAGAAACTGTTGGTAATTGCATTAAATGTAAAAAATAAGCAAAAAAAAAAAAAAAATATATATTAATTAAATAGGTATAAAAAAGCTTTTATAATGTTAATTTTTTTTTTTAATGCCTTTTTTATGTAATGTCAAACACTATAACGGACAATAATTAATACAAAGTGTGCAATACAGGTTATTATCCATTTCATGAAATGGATATCCTAATAACGTATTTTCGTCAAAATTCACGATTTGGATGAATTTCACTATCTTAGGCATCCAGTTCATGAAATGAGCGATTTCATTATGTGGATGTAACATAATATAAATATATATTTTATAAAATAACGACACGACAAAAATTTAAAGAAAAACACTTACTCGTGTATGAATACCACACGGTATGGATGTTTTCAAGATTTTTTTTTTTTTTTACATGCTCTTCACTCAAAGTACGTTTATCCAAGTACTTTATTATTACACCCTACAGTGTATACAATATACATTTTATGACAGCATCTATACCAAAGCTATCAATAATATTATTGAAGTACCCGGGTCCATTCAATGTGTCAGACACTTGTTATCAACATAAAACCATGAATTGTCAGTTGAAGATTCTATTTGAAACGAAAGATGTGTATTTGTGGATTTTTATTTTCTATAATAATACTACCGATATATGCATCTTTGTTATAATGCAATATTGTTATTTGAACTATCTCGAGTTCATACTGTATTTACAAAATAATAAGGCGACAGAATAAAATATAATAAATGAGTAACACGATACCAATGCTAAATTATTTTATAATATACAGATCGCATTACAACGCATGCCATTTGCAGATATATTTATGATTTTTTAATATTGATGGCTCGAATACCTTGAAATCTATGAAATATTTGAATTCTGAACACATTATGGGTTAAAAAATAAATCAATAAGAAAAAAGAGCGAAAAAATGAAAAGATGGTAGAATTTTGATATAAAGCAATATTACAACACAACTGCTGAATGCAAGAAATATAATAAATTAAATGAAAATCAACTGCTCTCTAATTATTAACTGTGACTTATAATAATGTCACAACTGGGCTTATAACAGGGATTGTGCTACACTGATGTGGTTTAGCAAGACCATGAACTAAAATATGCCTGCAATAAGTTCAAAATAGAGTGGATTATGTAGTAGAATGACGTTTCAAACGTCTTAAGTAATGACAAATTAATCAAACCCAAATTATGACAAGTTTAATAAATATTATCAAAGAATATTACCAACACGATATAATAAGCTTAAACAGTTCAAATTCACATCATTAAATCAATGCACAAATTAAGTAAACCAAATAAATAAAAAGCCGGACATACTTCGCACGACGGGTGGTATTTTCTTGACGGGCGTATTAAATTTTAAAGAAACGATAAATCATTTCTTCAGTAAAACGATTCTGAACGAAGGAAGTTAATAAAAAAAAAAAAAAATTTTCAAAAAATGTC
>JAIPRM010004335.1:0-23220 GCA_025469315.1 Stegophylla sp. TES_Ste_2020 | reverse complement strand
CAGTAGAAATTCTAACTTCAAACGGGTATAAAAAAAAAGTTGACTAACGATTTTTGAGATTTTTTCAGATCAATTAGACACATATGTCAGTGAGATCATATTAAAATTTCAAGTCTTAATATCAAAAGTCCAAAATTTTATTGTATAAAAACAAACAAAAAATGAGATATTTCCGAAATATTCAAAATGCCGTACTTAACTTAAAATTGATCAAATCTTTTTGAAATTTTTAGTGGTTGGTGAAAATTTCAAGTCTCTAGCTGCATTATTCTAGTAGTTATGGTAAAAATAAATTTTCAATTTTACGAAAATGACGGTAACTGCAAATTTTGCCGTTTTTCGTTAATTTTTCGACATATTTTCACCGCGCTTGGAAAAAGTAGTTAGAAATTGGAAAAATGACCTCTCTAAAGTACCATCTGGGTGTGATTCCGGTTCTATAGAGATATTGGTCGAAACTTTTGGTCCAGTTTTTCTATACGAAAAAGTGTTCACAGAAAGAGAAAAAAAAATAAAAAAAAAATAAAAAAAAATAAACATCATTGTAAAATCATAAGCTTCTTCACTTCGTTCAGAATCTAAAAAAAAACCATAATAAAATAAAATAAAGTGGCTTTAATTATCGTTAATCAACATTTAAGCTCTTTAATATAATTAGTGCTAATAAACACAACGTTTTTTTTTGACCAAAAAATTAGTGTAATAAAAATAGGTGGAAATCGCCCGCCAAATGTTCGTGATTTCCCTGTAATTTTTTTGAAAAATGGACTCAGAACATACATACGTTTTTTTGACCAAAAATCAGTTTAATAAAAATAGGTGGAAATCGCCCGCCAAATGTTCGTGATTTCCCTGTAATTTTTTTGAAAATGGACTCAGAACATACAAAAACATCGTGCATCAATAGTTTTCTCATTATTTTATTTTATTTTGAAAATTCAATATTTTCGGTTATTTTATTAAATACCTAGGTACTATTTCTTAGGTACTCAACGCTGTTAGTGTGGCACAGTGGATAACGCGTCAGTATTAAAATACGATGGTATTACTGTGTTTGCATCTTACTCGGTAAACTAAATATTTTGCACTTTTTTAACCGTGACTTACTAGAGGTGTCACAATAAACATTAGTACTAATTATGTTAAAGAGCTTAAATGTTGATTAACGATAATTAAAGCCACTTTATTTTATTTTATTATGGTTTTTTTTATTTTATTGTAATTTGAAATTATTTATAGAGTATTCATTAGGTGTACGTCAATATATCAAAATCAATTTTCATTTTTCATAAA
Source organism: Stegophylla sp. TES_Ste_2020 (assembly GCA_025469315.1). Classification (NCBI taxonomy): domain Eukaryota; kingdom Metazoa; phylum Arthropoda; class Insecta; order Hemiptera; family Aphididae; genus Stegophylla; species Stegophylla sp. TES_Ste_2020. The sequence continues at coordinate 21,927 of JAIPRM010004335.1, read as the reverse complement.
TGTACCTATGTAAAAAATTAATATTCGTTCAATTCTTCAAAACTGATAATTATTATAATGCATTAACTGACGCTCCACTCAGAATCATTTTATTGAAGAAATGATTTATCGTTTCTTTAAATTCAATACTCCCGTCAAGAGTATCCCACCCGACTTGGGATGAACACCCTGACGAGTGAACTACACACTTTTTTTATTTTTTTATTCCTTTTCGGTGTACACGTTTTCTTATAGAAATGCTTATCTGAAAGTTCCATACAGTAATTTTTTAGATTATTAATCAGAAGTAGTTATTCAAAATTTTTCTAAAAATGAGGGAAATCTATCAAAAAATTTAGTGAAAACGGCAAAATATGCTGTAAATGAGATTTTCATAAATTCAATTTTATTAATTTCGCTGTTACTCCGAAACTAATTGAAATAGAAACTTGAAATTTCATCCATTATCAATGATAGGGGACACAAATTATCTGGTTACTACCTACCTATTATAAAAGTAATACTTCTTAATTTTTTTAATATTTACACTTAATTAAACTTTAATAAAAAAGTGCTTAAAATAATTTTTTATTTCAAATTTTAGGTTCCTTCTTTTTTTAAATTTTGAAAAATTATTGAACATTTCGAATAATGACCTGTTTAAAGTATCATCTAGAGCCGAATTTTGATTCAATAAAAATATTGGTAGAAACTATTGAGCAAATATTTCTATAAAAAAACGTGTGTAATGTACATATACAGAAAGTAAATAAAATAAAGTAAATAAACATCATTGTAGAAACACTAAATATTCGCTCAGAATCGTTTTATTGATAAAATGATTTATCGTTTCTTTAAAATTATATACACCCACCAAGAGCTTTACACCAGAGGTGCAAAGAATACACATCGTGCGAAATATGTCTTTTTAATTTTGACATTATAATTTTAGTTCACGTTATATCGCCAAAATAATGTTTTTAAGTGCTATATAGTGTAAGTCTCGGACCTTATTTTATCAAAATCTGAATTAAGTATGTATGTACTTACCTGAAAAATTTATGTGTATCGGTGATGTATCGATAACTATGTTATCCATTGATTGCTACCAAAACCTATTAACATTGCTATATACTTACTTTGACATGCTCAATAATAATCTTTGTACAAAGTGATACTATCATTATTTATAATGAAACTTTCACAAATTGATATTAATTTATAATAGATATTTATGATAACTGTGACTATTTTACTATGTATATTAAATATATAATAACAAAGTTGATAAAAATATATTCTTTTCATAAAAACGAAATTATTGTTTTGGATTAATGTTTCCCAACTTTTTTACCATGGCGACCCACGAAATTACTCTTAGTTAGGTGGACCATAGAAGCATTTAATTATTAATCTTAGATTTAGTGTGGCGGCTGCCTGGATTTTGTTACACAACAATTCCCACTGCGGTAAAATATAAAAAGTAAAACATTTTTCACCCATAAAAAATAAAAATAATAAAAACCCCAAAGATTGGGAAACACTATTTTAGGTACTCTATCATTAAAAATATTATTTTTAATTATTTTTCTTAACTATTATAAATTATGTACAAATATTGTTGTCAATGAGCCAAAACTTAAACTATTTCATAGTTACCAGAATAAGAGATGAAACTTGCTATTACCTACGTATTTAATAGTACAATTATATAACAGCAATTATCCATTGATATAATTTTATAAATATGTAGTGTCTTTTAAAATTTTAAATATATATGACTAAATTATCAATTGATTTGTATTTGTTTAAAATTATAATTAGCAATCAAAAGTAAAAATACTGGTTGGATAACCATTTTTTAGGAAAATTTTATGTAAGTACTCATTCCATTACATTAATATATAAATAAAATACCTTTTTTCAATACATGTTTTATTTCTGTACATATTTCAAAAGTAAACTCAAAGACACTTTTTTTTTTTATATTAATTTTAACAATTTTTTATAAAATACTCATATTATAATGATTAGACAAATTTAATTTACAGATATAAAGACAATTTTTACACTAATTTTATATATACATTATAAAATCCTTAGTTAAAAATCAAAGTAAAATTAGCCAGTATCAATAACTAAAAAGTTATTTATTTACAGATAAATTGTACTTTTTCGTTTTAAATAATTGTTAGGTATTTTATGTAATTTAAATCATTTGTTTGATATCTTTTAAACAAAACCGTGTTTGATTAATTTAGATGTTTTAAACAAGAGTTGTTAACATTAATGTTTCATGTATTACATATATATATGTTGAAGTGTATCTACAGTTGATCTTTCTGGCATGAGCTTTAATAATGAGTGATTTTAAAAACATTAATTTTATGTTACAAAATAAATTATAATACCGAAGCATATGTAGGTGGTAACTGGTAATTACACATTTTATTTTTTAAAACAAAAACCGAACTATATAAAACAAAAATATTAAAAAATCACTTTTTTTCATACTCATTAGAAGTATCCAATGAAATAACTTAATATTCTGTATTAAGATAAGTAGTGTCATACTACACTACATAATTTTTGTAGAGCACATTATTTACTCTTATTGCATAAAACTGTGTAATCGTAATGTTAGTAACTATATAGAAAAACATAATAAATTAAAAATAAAAAAGTTTTTATTTTTGTAAAAAATTAATTTTTTTTATTGTTTTATTTTTCGTAAAAACACCCACGATCATGTGGGATTGTATACACATATTACAAAATCTATATAAATATTAAATACATAGGAAATTACATTTTTTTTTTTATCAAAAACATATGTGATTACTTTATAAATACATATATATAATCAATGCAAAATAGTAATAATATTATAATAATTAAGAATATAATGAACAGTTATTCTTTTTTATAACATATGTAAATAATACAATGAAAATTAGTAATTGGTTATGACCTAAACATTCATAATTTACAGTTTACTCATTGTAAGTAGAAATCACAATTAAAATTAAAACAGAAATTGTTTTTATTAATACATAATATAAAAATATTTTTTAAATTTTTGCCCAAAACAGACTTCACTGTAGTGTAGTCTATTTGTAGAAAATGCGAAAAATAATTAAAATAACAATATATTTAATTTTTTTTTTTTTATGTAATCACACAAACTCTGTGGGTGATAACATATTAAATTAATTGCATTTAATACATCAATTATGCATAAGTAAATCATTAAAGTCAAATTATCTAAGTGTTAATTTTATATGTAGTATTAATGAATAGTGAGGAGCACAAGTGGATTTTAAAATATATGTATGGCATAATGTAAAGAATAATAAGACACGTGATAAACTATTCAACATTTATAATCAAAAATGAGTGACAAAATAACATCATCAATTATAATAATAAATAAATAGGCAGTTATGTTTAAGAGCATCACAGTAATAATATAGACTAATCTAATTATATTTTTTTTATAATTTAAAAGCACAAAAATATTATTTCATAAAGAGATAAGACAAAAGAGGGGAATATTGTGGGGAGGAAAGTAATTATACAACATGATAGAACGATAGTTTAAAGGAATTATATAATCATAACACGAGCACATGATTTGAAAAAATAATCCGTTATAATTACTATAAATTTTAGTAATAAATGGGATGAAGGAAAAGGAAATTACTAATAGTTGATATTTCACATTGATTGTACATACAAAAATAATCCTCTTAATACCAACTCACCAATCCTCGACGACATAGTTCAGATTGATCTAGTAAAGGTGTTTCTGTGCATTCGTATTGTAATTGCAGGAACTTTTTATGGTACACTTCCATAGAATTTGGGACCTTCTTTTGGCGTTCATAGACGTGGTGAAGCATAGATAGTGTTTGTTGTTCACTTAGAACTTTCTGTTTTTCGAATGTCAAATGTCGCTGTGACCTTTTAGTTATTTTGTCGCTATCTTCTAAACTACTATAGGATGGCCACTGCTGCTGCAACAAATGGTTTACATTTTTCGATGCTTTTGTTAGGTTACATAAATTATTGTCATGAGTAAGAACATTGTTGGGATAATTATTTTTCTTGGATACCACTGGTACGTTAATCTGATACCCACAAATGGGTAAATTCACCAATCGACTGACAGGTGGTAACCATTTATGATCACCCAAATAGCAACTCCAACCATCGACATCTTCGTCTTCGTCCTCGTCATCGTTGTCTGATTTAATGCCCAGGTCTCTTGAATACTTATGAGTATCTTCATTAATAACTGCCAATTTCGCTGCCGCCAAAGCACAAGTGGCTACTAGTGAGCCGTACGGCTGGCGCTTCTGAAACGTAGGACGCACTAGTGGACGTCCACGTTGTACAGAAAATTCTGCACTAGATTTTTTGATGAATACATCAACTTCCTTCTTAAGAGTTGAAATGGGTGGTGTCTTAGTAACTACTGTGGTCAAAGTGGTAGTAGTACTCAGTGGATTTTTTGGTTTATCCGTGGTAATGAATAGTGGTCGACTAGACTGCAATTTTTTAATAGTTGATGTGGATACTGCTGTAGTTAGTTTGTCAGTCGACGGTACTACTACAGGTTGACTGATATTCAATGAAATAACATTAGGTGGAGCAGAAGGCACTTCTATGTATTCTTTGCTAGTGGATGCCATTACTAGAGGACGTTTCCTAGTCAAAGGTGTTATTAAGGGTTGTTGACTAGTGTTTTGTACCTTTATCGTTTTATCTATGATTGCCGGTAGTGGTTGAATTACCTTTTTTGAAATCACCCTGCCTCTTGTTCTAGCCGAAGTATCGCTTGATATCATTTGTGGTGATGATATTGTTTTTATCTTAGAACTAGTGATTGTCGGAAAGTGTTTATCAATGGTTGAAGATATTGAAGTTGTTGTGGTAGTCGTAGTTTGTGTTTCAACAATCGTCTCAACCGTCAGTATTTCCAATTTTTTTGATTTACCACTAACAGTGATATAATTTTGAAGTTTTTCTCGCTCCAGAACTGATCGCCTATCATTTTTGAAATGTGTGTCCACCATATCTGGACAAATAGTTGATGTTCCAGTTCTCATCGTTCGACAATATTCTGGCGTTGGTCGAATGTCATCATCAATAGCCATAGCAGCGATAAACGCATCTCGTCTTCGAAGTTCCAACGTACCAGCACCACAGCCACCCTTTAATAATCGTTCTTTCACCATGTCTCGGATATATTGTTCACACGCAGAAACAACCAATGCACATGCATCAGCCGTAACGTCCATAAATGCGGGAACAGTAGCGCATAAATTTCTTTTTACTGTCACCGTTCGCATATTTTCTGTCACGATTAGCTTTTTCTCCATATCGGTAGGGATGCAATTATTTATGGTTTCAGAGATTCGCAACCCACCTTGATCATAGTCATGTGCTATTAGAGGTGATATCTCTGACATGTCGTTGAATTTATGAGTAACAGTTTCTGTAGTCTTAGTAGGTGACATAATTGGCGTAGTTTGGACAAATACAGTATTTGTGGAACATGGTAACACTGTCATCGCTACAGCTGATTTAGATCTCTTAGGCGGTCCAACTACTGCAAAAAGTGACGATGCTGTTGTTACCGATGCTGATCGTTTGCCTAGTCTTAATCTTTTAAAATTGTTGCTGGGTGCAGTTAATATTGACTCAGTAGTTGCTATAGCTGCTACAGAAGTAGTTGTTTTCGTAACTTCTAACTTGAATCGTTTGGGAGGGTTGGCCAACATAAATGGCGACGTCATCGTCATGTTTGAAATTGCTGAAGAGACGCGTGCCACTGCTGACGCGGGTAGTTTGACTATATTGCTGTTGGATGACGATAACGTCACATACACCGATGAGGTGAAGTTGGAGGTAGTTATTAAAGGAGAGTTAGACCTTTCCAGTAACTCAATCGCTGGATGTGACAAAATGGATTTAGTCGTCATATTTAGAGATGATGGTGAAGTGAATGCAATCGAGGCAGATCTTTTGGCAGTTGCCCGGTTTTCTCTGTTAACATCAATAATAGTTGTAGAATTAGACGTATCAGAAATAGATCTACTGACCATTTTTGCAACGGGTTTCTCAACTATGGGCGTTCTTTTAATAGTTGTGGGCCTGGATGGTCTTCCTATCAATTTATTTTCTTTAATTAAATATGACGATGGTAATGAAGTGGGTTTCTGAAATTTTGAAATATTGACTTGTTTTTTGACCCGTTTAACATCGTTTAACATCAAGTTAGATGCACTATAGGTTAAAGGGCTGTCAACTGTAAAATCTTGACAAACAACCTGGTCCAAAAGTGATGATAGGGTACTATGTTTATTTATATTAACACTACCTATAGTTAATGGTTCATTACCACGTGATTTCTTAGTAGCACATTCCATTAACAATTGTAACTGCTGGGGTGGTATATATAGTGGACGTAATGCAACTGATCGTGCTTCCATCATAGACATTATAGTGGACACAAACCGGCTGTGTACTACTCGCTCGGAAGTACCATGTGCGAATCCATGATCATAAAATGTCGGTACTGATAGTTTTAAAAAGTCAAATGTAATAGTGCGAATTGAATACTGATGCCGTTCAATTGTAGTCTTGTGAATCGGAATCACAAGCTGATGTTTATCATTTGTCTCTACGGTTTCTTTCGTGTTATTTGTATTGGCAGTTTCAGTACTAATTTGCAGTTTTCCAATTGAATTATTGGTTTTTAATTTTTCCATGTATGTTGTCATCTGACATGGTATACGACCAATTTCTATTTGCGATCTATGAGTGACCTTTGGTGAGTTTTTTATGGCTATTTCTGCTACACTCAATATACTCTTCACGCCACCCGTTGTTTTCTGATCCAGATACCTCGGATCTATGTTTGATTCATATATAATACAACTGTTACTTACCGGTTCTATGCCATTAGGTATTACCTTTATTGGGTTTACACCAGTCAATAACCCACCTTCGACAAGCACAACCTTATTATTTTTTGTTTTACTAATCAACCCCTTGGTTGGTTTGTCATTAACCAAAGCCTTCACTACTGTAGGTTTTTTAACAATAATTGACATTTGCGTTGGGGAGCTAGGTTTGATGGGATCCTCGATTCCCTTAATTTTATTACTTTTATTGTCTTTACCCTGATATGTCTGTTTCAACCTTTTCTTGCTAACTTTTTGTACTACCTTTTTATTTTTTTTATTGAATATTTTTATCTTTTTGTCAACATTTTGCATTTTATTTTTCAACTTCACTATACAATTTTGATTTTCATTCACATTTAACACAGTTAGCGTGTTATCTTTCTCTGCTTTTTTTTTTGAGTCTTTTGGTGACGATGGTTTTGCTTTCATTAATTTAATAGTTAACGGTGATTTGTCAAAAATTTTCACAATCATGCTGGTTGGTGGGTTCTGAGTATTGGCATCCAACAATAACTGAGAATCCGAATCTGGAGTTCTGAAATCATTATTTGAATTTGAAATGATAATAGTATCATCACTTTCATCATTGTGGACAACTGCACTAATCAGTTTTTTGGTGTGATGGGTAACTGATCCCCGCCGTAATTTATTTTTGTGATTGGTTGCTATAGACACAGTTTTTGAATTTCTCCTAGATGAAAATTTAAGTCTTTTTCCACAATTTTCATTTCTATCTTCACTATTGAGCACTTCTTTTTCACGATTATAATTTACAAGATTATGTAATATTTTACTGTTGCTTATCATTGATTTAGATATAATAGCCGATGACATTGAAGAATTAGATAGTTGTTGCTGGAACGCTTGTGTTATTTCCGATGATGATAAATTATAGTTTGAAGTTGTTGGTTTCTGCGGTAAAAACATTACTGAAGAAGTTAAATGTTGATATTTCAACATTTGTTGTGGTTTTAATAATGTTGAATCGCTTGACACCATTTGGTTTGATATACAGGGTTGTAACAAAATCGTTAAAGTTAAGTGCTTAAATGATTTCTGTACTGGTTTTTGAAGTTTCAATACTAATGAATGGGTAAACGGTTTCTGTTCAATCGTTAATGATTGATGTGGCAAATGTAATAAAGGCGATGCAAGGTTTTGTAAAAATGTCAATGGTCGTTGAAAAGTCAGAAACATAGAATATGTTGAATTTTTTTTCATTAATCCATTTTTGAGATTAATTATCAAAGAATAATTTAGTTGTTGTGTTGTCCATGAACATAGAAAATTTGGTATCAATAGACGTTTATAACACAATAATACAGTTAAATCACTCATTAGCTGATGTATTCGACTGAATCTCCAATCAAGGTGTTCAACCATTCTTTGTAATCGCTCAAATTGTTGCTTTGTAATAGAGGTAACAGACATCATTATTAGTCCTTCATCAAAACAATGTATCTGTTGCAATAGTTGGGAAAAACTTTGGCATCGTAAGCCTAGTCTAATATCCAAGTTTAAATCCTTTAGTCTAGTTTCAACTATATCATCTAATTCATGATGAAACCATCGTCCGGGAAAATTAAGTAAAAGATCCCATAATTCCATACGTGGAATTAATAATTTATTTATTAAACTGAGCGATTGTTCCACTAAGTCTCGTGTTTCCATAAACATTTTTAATGTTTGTGATGTAAAATAAGGCAGATTTGATTGTACTTTTGATGGAAATAGTTGACGCTGTACACACTTTTGTGGTATCAATAATGTTGACGAGCGTGGTTTTGAAGATAAAGATTTCTGAGGAATTAATATTATTGAAAACTCTGACAACTGTTGCTTCAAGCCAGATGGTTGTGGTACCAATATAATTGAAGTCTTTGAAATATGTTGAGTCGAGGTGTTTAATATCTGTGACATTTGTCCTTGATGACTGTTACATGCTTTGGGTAGACATTCATTCACCCTCTCCAATATCTGCTTTAACATAACCCGTCGGTTATATTGTAAAAATATTTGATCCCGGAAGTTCAACTTAGTATCTATATTCTGTTTTTCTTCTATCCACATCTGCTGTTTAGATTTTTGTTGCATATATTTATATATCTGATGTCTAAGTGATAATTTATTTTGTTTTTGTTGATACAGTTCATCAGATATCTTTTGAAGAAATTGTTTAATATATTCTGGTTGCATATTACATAGTTCCTGATAATTGGAAACTTCCTGATCTACGACCAGTTTCAGTAAATTTCCCAGCTTAAACGATTTGTTTTGTTCAATAGCTGATTTTTGTAATGGAAATTTTCGTTTTTTTGGTTTATGTTGACTACAATTATTTTGAAGTCTTCTCCAATGTTCATAATGATTTCTCATGGTAAATGAGTTCAGCATTTGCTGGCGAAGTGTCTGTTGTTCAGCTTCATTCAACGGAAGAAAAGTGCCACCAAACTGTTTAAAAGCTAATTCTAACATAGGATATCTTATATGCTTGTTGTCCGAAACCATCTGGTCTGCTAGACGATTAAAAATTTCACGAAAAAATAATCTACTTGTTCTCTTCATTTCAAAAAATTTATAAATTTTTATCTTCCATTGCTTTTCATGTGATTTTCGTGATATTTCTAACTCATGCCATAGTTTATTGACTTCCGATTCACGATCCGCTACAACAACAGATGTTTCCAGACAACGTTGTGACTGATTTTCATCTATAAACACCTGTGGCATTAATGATGATTTTTTTCTCGGCTTATCCGTTTGATTTTGCTCATCATTCGATTTTTGCTGTCTATATCCAATAATGATATCAACAGCACTTGACAGAAGTACCACTTGTTCTTGTTTATTTTGTAATGCTGTCTGAAAATGTAGATTCAATCGCATGCCAAGGAAATGACACTTTACCTGTAATTTCTCAATCCAGTTAGCTTCTGTATCAGTCATCAACCCTAACAATGATGGTAGTAACAAATTCCACAATTTCATTTCTTCGTCAAACGTTGGCATTATTGGTAAAATAGGTTTCTGTTTATTAACAACAATCTGTGCTACTCTAGTCCCAATTTGTGGTTTAGTCAGTTGGAGTTGATTGACAAATGGCATTGTTACCATTGGTCTAGTTTGAATCTTCAGTAAATCTTTCATGACCAATGGTGATATACGCCGTTCCAAGCCACAATTTATCCACCAATGAACCGATCCTCTAAACTTATTCTTACTCTTCATCAAATAAAATATACTTGCTCTAGAATCGATTAATTCAGATAAATCGAAAACATCAGGAATAGTTACAGACGTGCGACTCTGCTGTTGGTGTATCGCATTAAATAGCAATCGATCAATCTTGTACTTTAAGGTTTTATGCAACAATTGATCACGCAATGAAAGTTTATCGTCAAAATGCTGTATGGGAGTTATACGAACTTTTTCCAGTAAAAAACGATTATGATAGCCCTGCTGATGTGATGCTGTTTTATTTAAACAATGCATTTGGTTTTGATCATGTTGTCGTATTAATAATTTATTTAATTGACCTTTGTTACTTTTCAGTGGCTCAAGTTGTTCTTTAAAATATTCCAAATATTCCCTTTTCCCATCTAATATTTTTATTTGTACCATCCGCTCATCGTCGTCGTCTTCTCCTCTTTCTAGCTCTTCTTTTTCTCCTTCTAGCTCATCTAATTTTTCCGTTTGATCTTGTCTTCTCAATGTCATGACTTGTTTCCCATCACAGTCATATTCTTCAGAATAATATCGGTCAATCAATTCTTGAAGCAGAAAATGATCCATGATGTCATTAGTATCATCGTTTGGCTCTTCTTGATGTGCAGATAGCAAAAAGTCATGCCAAAACTGCAAATCATCAACTTTTGCAGCTGTTTCTATGCGTTGAGTAATTACTAATTGCTTATAAACAGAATCTTCGGTACGACTCTTGTTGTTAACACGCTTTAACAATAGATACATTTCAATCCATTTCTGTTCAATTTTTGTCATTAAGTTATGAATTTCCTCAATAACTATACGTTCTTTTTTCTCATTGTTAGGAGATGAACGTCTCAAATGAGACGGGCATTCTATGTGGTCTGAAGCATTTGCATTCGTATACATGAAATTTTGCTGTTGCATTTTGATTATTTGTTTTATTCGTTCATCTGACCGTAAAATTCCAATTAGTTTCTGGTATTCGAAGATTAATCGCTTCATATTAGTAAATTCAGAGTAATTTAAGTTTATTATGGCTACTCTTAGCCATATACTATCAGTAATTTTGTCATCCTCAGATGGAAAATACTGATCAATCAAATCTTGGATAAGGAATAAACATTTATCATTATACATGAGGTATTCAACATGGTAATTTGAATCATTTCTGTAAGCAGGCAAAAGATCATGCCAATGCTGTAAGATATCGAATTCTGAAATTGTTTCCATACGCTGAATGACTACTAATTTTTTATCTGTACTTATTTGGGTACGATTATTACCTTTAACGCGTTTTACAAAATCATACAAATGTTCCCTTTTCTGTTGGATTTGTGCTATCCAATAGTGAATTTGAAATATAGCCACACGATCTTGTTCTTTATTTCCATAGAATGAGGGTAAAAAAAATAATCTTTTCTCATCGTTAAAAGAAAAATTTGCAGTCATATTTTTAAATATGTACTGTTTCAATTGGATAATTAGTTGAATTCGTTGATCTGACAATAAGGCATTCATAAGTTTCCTGTATTCGAAGTCCAGTTTCTTTATTTCGCTAAACTCATAGTCTTCAAGATAAATTTCGGATACAACTTCCCATAAATGGTCAGTTATTTTGATACTTGAACTTTGATTACATTTTGAATGTTCAGTACTTTTTTCAGATACCACATCATATTCCATATCATTCTCTAGTTTTAGATCTATGTCATTTATATTATCTTTAAATTGTCGATTTTGGTTAATGTTCTCCAAGTACGAAATAGGACGTTTGTTCCATTGTGTTAAAGGTGCCTTCCACTGCACCGAACGCAATTCGTCTATGTCTATAATTTCTTCAGATTTTTCCTTTTTCTCCAATGATGACAATTCTTTATCTTTATCTTTGGGTACCAAGTTTTTGTCTTTGCGTTTTCGAACTTTTCGTCGATTGCGCTTTGATTGACGTTTAATTTTTTTTTTAGAAACCGAAGGTACAGTTAAATGTTTGATGTCATTTTTTAACTGATCTACAAATTTCATTTGTAGACCCACTTTACATTCCTGATAAGTTTCTTCTACTCCAGCAACTTTAGACCGTGACAAGCAGGCAGTTATCAAATTCGATTTAATTATTTTTGCAGAAGATAGTCCTTCTTGTGATATGATTTGTTGTTGATATAAATCTGTTGTTTTAATTTGGCTGTTACTATTCACCGAGTCACCATTATTCTTATAATGTTGATACTGCTGTCGTTCTCCAGGTTTTTCAAGTAATTCAATCTGCAACCGTTTACGTAAACTGCTTTGCATTTTAGTAGGCAATTTTCTACAGGACGAGTATTCTAAAAGTTCAGAATTTTCCTTTGGAAGGGGTGGTAAAGGTGAAAGTGGTGGCGATAACGTTTTGGTCATTAATACATCACGATCAAGTAATTCCCTTTGAACTGGGTTATTAAAATCCCGTATTTTTTTACTTTCAGCATATATAGTATGTTGTTTTAACATAGACAGTGACTGCTGGCGTTCAAGTCTAAGTTGACAATTGTTTGGATAGAATTTATTATTCCGACAGCTCAAACCCAAGTGAAGATTTGACGGTTGCCGTATCCGGACGCCGGGTGGTAACACAGCTGCAGCTGGCACTCGATTCGAAGGCCGTGGTAACTGGTCCATACGAAGGTCATGCAAGAGTGGCGGAAATGTAGATTCAGTAGATGATGATCCGCATAGTTCATCGTCTGATGAATAATAATCACCACAATAAAAATAATAGTTGCTATGTTGTGGTCTTTCTTCATCTTTGTCCTTACTGCACAAATCTTTTCGATCCTTGTCAATTGACCCCGAATATATATTTTGAAATAATTTTCCAGATTCAATAAGTTGCATTGATGGGAGTAAGTTGGTGGGAAAATTCTTATTCTCCATCATTATGTTACTGTTAGTTATTTTCTCACCATTATCTTGTTGATGCTTCAGTTGTTCATATCGAGCTTTTTGCTGTTGTTCTTTTTCCTCTTGTCGCATACGCTCCAGCTGTTTATGACGATCTAACAGCAATTGTTGTTGCTGCAAGTAACGAGCACCAATTGTAGGTTTTCTCGGAGCAGTTGCAGTTTTTTGTTGAGGTGGTATTAGTGGAGGTGGTGGCATAAGTTCACTCGCTCGACGACTATCATTATCATCATCATCATCATCATCACTATCATTATTAATTAACTGTTTAGATGCATAAACTTTAGTCCTTGAAATTGTTTTATTCGATCGGCGGTCCGGTCTCCGGGAAGCAGCAAGTGCTGCTTTAGCTGCACGCGCAGCATAGTCCGCTACGTTCACTACGTTACATTGATTTTGCGATGAACGCAGTCGTCGTTGGATGCTAGAGTTACCCGATAGCCCAAGTTGGGTTTGTAGAGTTTCACCACAAACTAATTGACAATTGACTCCAACATCATGTTTTTCTACCACTGTAACTGGTTCTACTATATCCAAAGTTTGTGGTACCGAAGTCATAACACTTGTTTTTAAGGTTGTCACAGAGGAATCTATTATATTTTCTGTAATGATATCTTTTTTTATATCACTTATTACACTGGTCATTGTAGTAGAGATTAAAGCATCATTAGTAGCACTTTTACTAACAAATGAAACATTATCATATACTGCAGATAAGATGGTCTTTTGTTGGATTCCATTAATTTTTTTTTCTAGAGGTTCCATTACTTTTGTTAGAGTAATTTTTTCTTCAACTTCTGCTTTTTCCTTTTTATTCAACAATGTCTCTAGATCTTTCATTCCTACAATTTCCATTTTCTCTCTTGCTGTTACATTATTTCCTTGATTACATTCTATATTATTCTCATTTACGTTTAACTTACGAACTCTCAACCTTTTTCGATATTTGTGCATCAGTTTCCGATATTGACAAGGTCGGAAATCAGATTCACAACATGGACAATAATTTTTTCTAATTTGTCGAACTTGATCATAAACTTTCCTAATTTGCAAACACTCTTGTCTTATTTCTTGTAGCATTCGATAATTTGATTGAAATTGATAACGGTCTTGCAACAACTTGATCATCGAAAACATTGACTTACGCCGCTGACCTCGAATAATTTTTCTCGGCAAGCAGTCAAAAAGTTTTGTTTTTGGCTGTTGTTGAGTTGTTTCTCGTTTTTTTTCTTGCGACAGAATTGTATCCTTATGCTTTATCAAAGTATGGTTTTGATAATTTTCTCTGTCATTCTTAAAACAATCATCTATCTCATTAATACCAGTAATTTTATTAGACAAATGTAAAGGTATGTCACAATATTTACGTACTCGAGCTCGAAGAGCCTCTTGTTCGGTTTTAAACTTTGCCAATACTTTACTTCGTCGTTTGAATATTTGAACCTGAATTCCACGTAATTTGTCTTTTAATAAATATTCGGAACATTCCAAGTCTCGGCCCTGAACTTTAAGATCATGCAGCCAATTTGTAAGCCAATCCCGTAATCGAATCTTTTGTGCGATTTGCTCAAACTGTTTCCACCGTAAACTCTTTATCGTGTTCAATTCAAGTTTCAACAGATTTTTAATTTGAAAATTGTTTTGTTTTGCAGCTATTTTTGGATTTGTTGCACCTTCTAATAGTACTGGTAACGATTTATATGATATTGGTCTTAGTAACATTGCGGTAGCTACAGCATTTATAGCTTCTTTTTGCTGTGATTTCCGCAATTGATTTCCGATGTTATTTTTTAACAATAAAGGGAAACATGGTATTCTTGCTGGCCAATACCAACGAGCTAAACTGCCGGGAGCATGAGGATACCAATGCATAAATGACTCGCGCACTTGTGGCACATCTACGTAAGTATACAGTCGTAATGGAAATCCAGTCTCAGTAAACCCTCGAGCTCGATCATCTCGACGTTTCTGTCTCAGAATTTGTAATGGCATATACACTGTTAAACTCGCAACTAATGCATTATGTAATTGCATTCGTTTTGCCAGAGTATCATCAAAGCCAATTTCTTTCTTCTTTACCTCTACTTTTTTGAATTCAGATGCAATTGAATTATTTACAGAAGGTAATGGTATAGTAATTTCTTTGGATGTAGAAGTGGAATTTTCTACCAGATTATTCAAAAATGGACCAACTGTTTCTATGTCTGGAATTGTCTTATTAACCAAGTTTACAAACGAATCATTGGTCGTTGCAGCAATGATAGGGTTATGAAAACTATCAGCGAAAAAACCAGATGTATCATCATTAAAAATACCATCATCATTTTTAACAGAAGTTGTTGATATATAAACCATCTGCTGAAATTTATAATTTAACTCGTTTTTGGCTAATCGGCCATTCATATATTTTTTTAGTAAGTCAGTATAATACACCTGACACCGGGGATGTAAAACCACAGAAATTGCATTATACTGTTCATACACTAAATGTTTAGTTTTGCGATATAGATGTCGTTGCTCACGCACTATTTCATCGTCATCATCTTCATCTGATGATGATGACAAAGATACTAGTTCTTCAGTATTCGCAGGCTTTATAACATACCGCATACGTTTTTTAACTTTCAGCCTTGTCTCCTGATCATTTTGCTGTTTTTGATCCTGATTGATACCTGTCACAAACGTTGTACGATTTTCCAGCGATGCTTGTTGTTTGATCTGATGCTGTTTTTGTTTAAGATGCTGTTGCAATAGCACCTGTTCTCGGAGTTGTTGTTTCTGGTGCAGTTGTTGCTCTTTAAATTGTTTTAGCTTTTTATTTTGTTGTTGTCGTTGAAGAAGTAAGCGCTCTTGTAGATTTTTTCGTTGTAGTTGCTGAAGCTGCTTCTGTTGAAAATTATCTGCTTCAATTATTACACTATCACTGCGATTTGAAGGTTCTATTTTATGTCCATATTGACTTTGTTTTAATTGCTTTTGCTCTTGTTTAAACTGTTTATGGGATGGTTGTATGTGCTGTAGCTGTTCTTGGGATTGCTTTACATGTAGCTGCTGCACTAGACTTTGATCAGAAGATTTTAGATTGGCTTGCTGTTGTATTACCTGCTTATTCTGTTGTTGTTGAACTACATCATATTGTTCTTGTTTATCATTCTGTTGTAATTTAGGCTGCGATGATTGTTGTGCCAGTTGTTGTTGAAGTAATATTTCTTGTGAGCACTGCTGCTGTTGTTGAGATAATTTCAGGAATTGCTGTGTTGACTGCTGTTGTTGCGGTAATTTTAAGAGTTGTGTGGTCTGCTGTGATTGAGGTAGTTTTAATAATTGTTTCATGGATTGCTTCTGATTCTGCTGAGTTGGAAGTCTTAAGATTTGTTGTTGGCTTGCAATTACAACACGTTGCTGCTGTTGTTTGATTGTTGATGGTTGATGCATAACCTGTTGTTGCATGTGTCCAAGAACGACATTACGTTGTGATGGCGAATGAATTTGTTGAGTTTGAGACGATGTTTTCAACTGACCAATGACAATACGTTGTGCTACTGGTTGAATGGATTGTACAAGTTGCTGTTGTTGCTGACCTGAAGTGGAGCTGACAATAACACGCTGCGTTTGTTGCTGTGTTTGACCATTTGCCGCAACAACACGTTGCATCTGTTGTGACTGCTGTTGTACAGAGCACGTATTGACCGCGTTCTGTAACTGCAACGACTGTTGTTGGTTGGTGCCTGGGATGACAACATGTTGTATCTGTTGTAATTGCTGTTGTGGTTTTTGACCTAAAGTGGAGGTAACAACAACGCGTTGCATTTGTTGTGGCTGTTGCTTTTGTTGCCCAGTAGATGCAACAACAACGCACTGCATCTGTTGTGATTGTGTTTGTGGTTGACCGGCGCCCGTAACAACAACACATTGCATCTGCTGTGGTGGTAATTGTTGCTGGACTGAATTATTAGCTGTTAGTAAACGCTGTGGTTGCTGTGTAACTAACTGCGATTGCTGTGCTTGACTACCCAAAACAACGATACGTTGAGGATAATTTTTGTTTTTCGAAAGCAACTGCTGTAACTGCTGCTGCAGTAATTTCTGAGTATGAGATGGCTGTTTTTTTGTTTGTTGTGTAGACATGGTAACACATTGCTGTGACTGTATAATTTTAGGTTGCTGAATTGCTTGAGATTGAAGTGAACTTTGTGAATTTTCAGCGATCTGATGTTGATGAACAATCTGCGGTTGTTGTGCCAACTGGGGTTTATTTAATATTTGTGGTTGTTTACGAGAATGTTGAATAAACTGAGGTTGATTTTCATGTGATTGTTGCTGCAAAATTTTTTGAACTAATTGCGTTTGCTGCACAACTTGAGGTTGCTCTACAAGTTGTGATGTTTGTTGCTCTATAGGCTGCGGTTGTTGTAATTGTTTCTGCTGTAGTAAATGTAGTTCCTCTTGATTTTCTTGCTGTTGTCGTTGTAAATGAATCTGTTGCTGTTGTTGAATGACTTGAGGTAGTTGTATAATGATACGGTCTTCTCCAGTACCATCTTCTTCATCATAAGTATCTTGCAGTTGTAAGAGTTCTAGTAGTGCTTGTTCTTGCTTTTTTTGGCAATCTAAAAGCAGTTTCTGTCGCTTTAGATGTTCTTGGTGCGGAATATGTTGTTGCAATGTACTTTGGTGGTTGCCCTGTAAATACTGTTGTAGTTTTGTTGAAAACTGTAGCTGATTTTTCAGTTGTTTAAATTGAGGTGCTATTTGTGACAATTGTTGCTGAGATTGTGACTGTACTAGTTTATGCTGTTGTTGCTCCGTCCTGGATTGTAAATTTTGAGATTGTTGTCGATTAGTTTGTTGCTGAAGTTGTTGTTTCAATAGTTGCTGTTGTTGTAGCTGATTTTGTGACTGATGTGATGACAGATTCTTGCCCAACTGCTTTTCAGAATCAGAATCCATCACCGAAGCAACGAAGACAGATACAGATTCACACTAGTGACGTTTAAGTCTTAACGTACCTAATTAAAATAAAAATAACAATACACACATGTTAATTATTATATTGTTATAAAATGTAAGTATGGATCTTTAAACTGATTATTAGTGTTTTAGTGTAATTACAAATACTTACCACTTTTTATACAAAACATTGAGTGTAAATTAAATGTTTTATCTCTAAAGTAGGTAGTTTATACATATATCACATACTATTTTTCAGTATCTTTATAGCTAATATCTTAAAACTGTATTATGCATATGTCATTATTTATCAGACCCGGACGTTTTAGAGTGGATATTCGGCGTCAAACGGTTTCAACGATTAGCCAGATTATAAAACCACTATTTAAGTATTTTAATGAATTTTCCTATACTTGCTATTAAAACTTATCAATCATTTATTAGGTTTTATCTTATTATCTATTATAATAAAAGATCCATTACTAATCAGATATCAGAGGATAGAACGGGGATTTTTACTATGAATTTTATATCAATTCCGCTAGTTAATCGAATCCTTTTTTTTTTTGTAACCTATTGATTCCACCTAATTTTTTAATTATAGACTCTACAGAAGATTTAGTACTATCAATTCCACCAGTAAAGAAATTAACTTTAAAAAATTAAACTAAAACATTTCCGTTCTTATATTGAATATTGGCTGGTTTTCAAAAATAAATAGAGAGGTTTTGAAAAGTGAGCAGAATGAATGTAACT
Organism: Stegophylla sp. TES_Ste_2020; assembly: GCA_025469315.1. NCBI lineage: Eukaryota > Metazoa > Arthropoda > Insecta > Hemiptera > Aphididae > Stegophylla > Stegophylla sp. TES_Ste_2020. The sequence continues at coordinate 3,124 of JAIPRM010004335.1, read as the reverse complement.
GCAGCTATAAGCATAGCTCAAATTCCATACCTATACAAATCAATAAACTATAAAACTAAATTATATAAGTATATTAGGGTGGTCATCCTTATTTTTGAACTATCAAATTTTCTGATTTTACACCTCGCTCTATCCCCCTTCATTTTGTTCATTACCATAAGAAAGTAATTTACGCTAAATTAGTTCGTGATCACTTCACGTGCCCCAAAATAGTTGAAAAATGGCCTAAGTGGGTAGTTTTATAGTTTTTTTAATTTAACTAGCCCAAAAATGTTTTAAGTATAGAAAATAATGAGCTATATTAAAATTATTTTAAGTCTTATTATTTTCGAAGAAAAATAATAAAATACAAAATATTTAAATTAATATGGCTAAATTGATTATTTACGGTTATTTAACTATATTTGTCAGTGAAACTAAAGGTATTCTCAGTAAACATAGTTCGGATGGCTGGCGGCCAATAAGACGATAATAGTTAGTTAATAATTTCGATCATTTGTTCAATCCGCAACGTTTATCTGCCGCCTTGTATTGTGTATTACCGTGCGTGTTTATATTCGTGTATCTACATTTTTTCATAAACATAATAAACTCAAAATAGTAATAAAAATTGGAAAATATGCAAATATAAGCAAAATAAAATTTTGAGATATGTGAATCTAGACATAATAAAACAAATTTGTATCCAAGAATATATGTAATAGGACAACCTAAAAAAATATGCTAAGTCATAAACATCCTAACCCTAGTAAAAACTTAATCTAAGACTTTATCTAATTAGGATGTCATCATCAATGACACATATATAAATTTATTTAAATTTAACCAGGTTAACTTATTTTAATTATTTGGGTTTTGCTGTACCTAAATGAGCCCATAGAGTCAAAATTTGTATATAAGGAGACTAAATTTAAATTTAAATTATTATTTCATTGTATAATAAATAAATTCTTGCATAAGTACTAATTTAAAATGAATGAATCAAAGAGGCCTATGGAATTTTGTCACTGTTTAGCCCCTCTCAAAAAGAAAAAAAAAATCCTGGATACGCCACTGTGCTATGAACCAATTTTTTCTGTTAATTTGTTCGATTGCTAAGCAGTTTTCATTATTATTGTAGAATATTACGAAATTTAGTTTTTGCAATTCTATCTGAGCTAGAATAAAAATAACTAAAACAAAACCTATCAAAAACGTAATCAACTATTTTTTCTAATCAGAAATAATATTTACAACAACAGACACAAGTATAAACACATAACATTCTATTTATTGAATTAAATCCTTTGCTAAATTTTCAAAAGACTTAGAAACCAAAAAACTCACAGAAAATTTTAATAATTCATATAGGAAGACCAGGAAGAGTAAATCAATATGTGTTTGACCTTCAACCTAGTAATTATTATCTAGTATATCAAAAATTGTGAATGATGATAGGTACTATGAAACTATTTCACTGAAAACGTTATTTGTTTGTTTGTTATTAAATAGTATTTGTAATTAATTTATTCTTTATTTTAAGTTTTCAGTCATTATTTATGATATTCATATAGAAAAAACGAAGTTAGATATTAAAAATAGGTAAGCACAAATTAAAATATTAAAGATAGAAAAGTGTATTTAACAAGTGTATTTAATTATTTCATTTTTTTTAAGGGGAAAAACTACCCAAAATTCAACAAAAAAGATTCGTTCGGAAACCATAATTTTTTTATCAAAACTTTATGAAAATTTAAACATGGATAGACGATAGTATAAGAAACATTTTGGAGCAGAAAATTATGAAAACATGAAAAATAAATTTGGACATTTTATAATTTTAGATTCTGAACGAAGTGAAGAAGCTTATGATTTTACAATGATGCTTATTTTTTTTTTATTATTTTAGAAATGGAATCGTATCCAGGTGGTACGTTAGAAGAGATCATTTTTCAATATCTTAATACTTTTTTCAAAAACAGGAAAAAACTGTCGAAAAAAGGCAAAATATGCAATTACCGAAATTTCTGAAAAATTGAAAATTACTTTTTGATATAATTTCTAAAATAATGCAGCCAGGGGCTTAAAATTTTCACCAACCACTAAAAATAGTTACGACAATATCTCATACAAATTTCAAAAAAATTTGATCAATTTTGAGTTAAGTATGGCATTTTGAAAATTTCTCATTTTTTGTTAGTTTTTATGTACTACAATTTTTGACTTTCGATATTAAGACTTAAAAATGTAATATGATCTCACTGACATATATGGATAACTGACTTGAAAAAATCTCAAAAATCGTTAGTCAACTTTTTTTTATACTAGTTTGAAGTCAGAATTTCGACGAAATTCGTTAGTTTTACCTAAAATTACGTACTTCAACGTACATATAAGAAAATTAGCTAAACCGATTGTTTTGAAATTTGGTTCCTAGATAGAGAATTTCATTGAAGATATTTTGGTGCAATAAAATTTCTTATGGACGAATATTTAAACATTTTACAAGAGTTTGAATAAAAAAAAAATTGGAGAAAGTACTGATAAATTACCTTTTTTATTACATATTTCTTATTAACACACGAAAGGTTGAGAGGTTGATTGGTAATGTTTTATTGCATCTTATGTATTTTTCGACACTGAATACGATGGTGTGAATTACAATCCACATGCAACAATAGTTTTCTAACTATTTTATTCTATTTTGAAAATTCTATATTTTCGGTTATTATAGTACATACCTATTACCTACTATTTCACCTACGTGGTCAAGTTATTTGTTGTGGCCTAATGGTAGTCGAACCAGCCTAGCAGACGACAGTACCGGGTTCGATTCCAGCCTGGCACTTCGAATTTTTGTATTTTTTTTTCTTATACTATTAACTTCCTTCGATCAGAATTGTTTCATTAAATTATATATAAAATTCAATACACCCGTCAAAAGAATCCCACTCTACGAGCGAAGAATACTCCGACGAGCAAAGTACACACTTTTTTTTTTTAATTTTATTATTTTACAATGATGTTAATTTTTTCTTTTTTTTTTTTTTTCTCTTTCTGTAAACACTTTTTCGTATAGAAATACTGGACCAAAAGTTTCGATCAATATCTCTAAAGAACCGGAATCATACCCAGATGGTACTTT
>JAIPRM010004334.1:0-23222 GCA_025469315.1 Stegophylla sp. TES_Ste_2020 | reverse complement strand
AGTTTTTTCCAAAAAAAACATTGAAGAATTGAGAAATTCAAAAAATGACCTCTTTAAAGTACAATCTAAAGGCGAATCGGGTTTCAAAAAGTTATTGATCGAAACTTTTGGACAAGTATTTCTATACGAAAAGTTGTACACAGAAAAATAAAATAAAAAAAATAAATAAATAAACATCATTGTAAAAACACTAGCTTCTTCACTTCATTCAGAAATCTAAAACAATATAATAACAAATTTTCTGTTCTATTAAAATTATGATTGAAAAACTACACTAATACTACATTAAAAATATATATATATTTATGATTGTATTATGAAACCAGTACGATGTTTCAAATTATTTATTTTTAATATATTTTATACTGCATAATTAGGTATACATTTTATTATTATAACTTATACAATATTATGATTGTTCTATTAAGTATTTACTATTTCTTAATTGTATACATTAAATACATACGGAATCTGTTATGACTTTCAATCGAGTAAAAATGTCTTATGAAATCTGATATAATCAGATGAAAATCATTTAATCTGTAGTATAACTGGGAAAAAATAGTTGTTATCTTGGACAATAATTAATTTTCTTAATTATTAAAAAGGAGGAGACAATTATCGGATGATACCGTATCGACTCCCGTCAGGTGCTAATGAGTCCATATCGACTTCGGATATGTGACCTTGCAGTGGATTTAGTGGCCGTATTGTATTACGATTACGATACCAAATAAAACCAGAAGATTACAAGACACTCGCTGAAGTTTTTACTATATTTGTTCCAATTATTTAAATTACTCACATCTCCCCTCCTCACCGGAAATGTGAGCTGATATTTATAATACCTATAATAATATAAATATTCGTACCATGAACTGCTGCGAATCTTTCCGCGTTAAATTTGATACTGAGTTCATAGCTACTCATCCTTACATTTAAAATTTCATAGACATTTTTGAGACTGACACGTATATAAACCTCAGCAGCCAGAATATGAGGGGAAAACAAAAAACCAGCATACCATTTGTAATTGAATCAGATATTTATTGATAGGTTCGAACAGGGAAAATTAGCAGAATAGAGTATATAAAAAGAGATTCCTTCGAGTTCAAACCTCGAGTTCTTTATATTTTTATAATTTTCTATTTTATTCCAACGAGACGTCAACAACATTTTAACCATACCTATAGAAATGTTCTCCTAGTCATTAACGTTCGAGAAACTTACCTGTGTCTAGTCCTCAGCCTGTAAATGGGATAGAAAATGTTATTGTTTGGGAGAAAATACGTCAAAAGCAAAAGCAAACAACGTGTGCGTAGGATGTGTTTTGTGAGAGACAAAATAAAAGTCATTAGTTTAAAAATATTAACCACTTAATCGTTAAAATGTTGAGACGTAGAGATCTCTTTTTTTTAGTAAATTATAAAGTTCAAAATTTTGTTTAATTTATATTTGATATATAACGATAAAAATAAATACATGTATATATACATATAAATCCATTCGATACTTATTATTAAATGAAAAAAGTATTAATATAAAGTCATTTTAAATATATTTTAACGAAATTCAGACAATGATTAAACAAAAACGCTGTTTGTCAAAAGTAATAATCATTTAATTGTTAAAAAGAAAAAAAGTATATTGATCAAATCCACAATATTTCATCAAGTAGTAAAATTCATTAAAATAGCTTGAGCATTGTCGCTCAAATCAATAAATAATAAAAGTTATATCATATTGAAATTATAATGAATAAATTAATATATTGAATATTTTGAAGCAGAATTTGTATATTGAAATGGCATGTAAAAACACGAGGAATACACTTCATAAAAAATATTTTTACAGGTATTCACTACATCCGTAGCCTGTACATCCATCCATATATATATTTTTTTTTATTAACTAATAAATTAACGATTTATCGAATGGTTAGCAGTATTTTGAGAGAGGGGTAATTTATTTTTATACTGATTCATACTTAAGTAACTAATTTATGTCATATTATTAAATATTGTAAAAAAATCAAATTTTTGAAGTTCTAAAATCAATGATCATTAATCATTATTGTCTGTCAAATTAAATTAAAAACTAAAATTTATATGCAATAATTTGACTTGTGATCAAAAATAAAATTGTTTTAATCAATGGTTTATAATAAATATAAAATTAAAGAAATAAAAAATTGTATAGATAAAAATAAAATTTACCAATAATGTTATTGATAAAGTGTATTCGATCAAGCAATTGTTTAACAGGTGCAAAAGATTAAAAAAGGTATATCATAATACTACTATATGATAATGTTTTTTTTTGTTGTAGAAGGAAATGTGTTACTTCAAGAAGGCTTGAAGTAACACATGATTTAAGTATTTAATGTTTTTTTTATGAAGTAGATAATTTTTTAATCTTAATCACCAGTACATCAAATTAATTGTTACTCTTTACCAAAGATTCCTTTTAGAAATTCAGAACATCGTATCTTGTGTTTATCTTTCTAAAATGACAACAAAATATAATTTTGTAGATTTCTCTCTCCCATCACAATGCGTTCATATTAGTTCTATATAGCTATACTTTTTAGAACATATTTCATTTCACATTAAGGTCACTGGAAAGTGATATTAAACAAGGAGTTAAGTGTAGGCAATCATTGTAATTTCACTATAATAATGTGTCTGGGTTCCTGACGAAAACTAAAATGAAAACAACTTGAGTTAAAAATGTTATCATCTTATTACTGTATTTTAGAATGAAAGTAAACATTATTTTAAATTATCACTAAAAGTTTTCTTTTCAATTCAAAGTTTTTCGAGTACGTATTTCAAAACAAAAGTGTAAATAACTTTAAACGATACTACTCATAACTCTTTATTTGCCTCTAAGATTAAAAGTAGAATTAAATTTTACACACAACTTGTATAAACAAATACAGATATCTGAGTCAGAAAAAAAAGATGGTTAACAGAATAAAATATACAACACAATGGAATTATTAGGGTGACGTATAAATTATTAGAATAAACACGAGACGGTAACAAGAGACGATTTATGTATACTTTTGTTTTTTAACCCTACAGCATAAAAATGTGAATAATAATAAGTTCATTGATCGAACATTAAAAAAACAACATTGCAATTTTTTCTTTAACAATGAACTTGTATATTCTTCTTCCACGTCACTGCCCATGTTCATTGTCAGTTTCAATGAGAAAAAAAACTACTCTGTAATAATTAAATTAGAAAATACTCTCTAGCCAAGAGTGTAGAGAACATTCTTATTTTCTAAAAGTACGTTTTTTGTTTACTCAATTTTACATTTTTATTGAATATTTTTCAAATGACTTTTTCTCTTATCCCTATATCAATATTAACAATAGATACTCACTTTCTGATTGTTTGGCTCAGTTGTTTTTATAAACTTAATATTCAGAACTTGTTTATTGTTTTTTTTTTTTTTTTTGTACGTTACATTTCCAACATATTTTATAAGCTATTGATTTTGAAATTTGATATCACAATAAAATATTCTCTTTTGTCGGCAATTATTACGCGTGCCAATAGTTGAGTATAAATTTAATGATTTGCTTGATTTTATTTCGCTCTTCAAATGATGTTACAAAACCGTTGCTATTTTATAAAAGTGTAAATATTGTCAAATAATGAACATTATTCAAACGGAATCACATAGTATAGGCACACGCTTCATGTCTAAGTTAAATTTAAAATTAAATCGATTCGTGAAAATCAAATTGTTATTTCAACCCCTTCTTCTGCAGCTATATAGAAAACGAGCGCATAAATAATAACAATAACTTATATTTTTCTACAAATTACAATAATTAATACTCGAACACTTTTGAGCCAACACGACACATTTATGGTTATAAGGTCTCTTTTCGAAAATTAACGAATCGGTCAACACAAAATGTAATTATTCATAAACAATACACGGAAAGAACATTATACTGATCACTAGGGCTCGGATGTTATTGCATTTGCAACTTTTTTCTTATTGCTTGGATTTGTTGCTAAGTAAGTTTGAAATTTGTTTCATTCAAGTACGAATTGAAATCTAGAAGTTTTTAGATCAACTTTTTGCAATTTTTGGCTTTTTTTGAATTTGATTGCAATTTTGCTTATTTTCTTTAGGTATTTATAATGCAATTTCAGATATTTTTCAGTGTTATTCACATAATTAAGTTTTTCGGGCTTTTTAGTGGTGATGCGCCTGAATGTCTGGCTCGTGTATTGTTTTTTTAAAAATAAAGCTCCGAATATACTATTTCCTCCCCAGCTAATTATAATTCAATGGGGTATATGGAAAAATAAATATTTTATAAAAGTGTATTATACATAAATTATTTTATAATTTATAACAATAAAAAGAAAACTTGAAAATTGTTCATCGTGCAGTACAATCATTTTTAAGTAGGGACATTTTTAATAGTAAAAAAAAAATAAATAAATTTGACAAAATTATTTACAGGTTCCTGAAAAAAATAAGACAAAAAAACAGTTTAATAGTAATTTTAAGTGCAATTTTGAGTCATTTTTTTTTCTACAATAACGCAATCAATTTTTGAAGCTTTTTAGTGCAATAACTTTCGAGCCCTACTGATCACCTGCAGCGTGCCTTATTGTCTAGTTTATGCGACCGCGGGGCAGACTATTTGCAGCGTCGCAATAATAACCATTATTATTCGTACACGCTGGTAGTTTATATCGTTTCAAACGCGAGTTTTGATTGTTTATAATAATAATAATAATATGTCCAGTAGGGCTGAAATTTCGAAAGCCCTACGTATTTAACGTACGATTCGATCGACGAACGCATTTCCGTTGTCACAATAGATGTCGATAAAAAAAAAAAAAACTACACACGAGCGGACCGCCAGAAAATTTTTGGTAATCAAAATTATTAACACGAAAATCACAGGTTGTTAGCTGCAGGACATGGCTAAGTTGTAATCGCTAAATTCGTACCGAATTATACTAGGCTACCACGGGATATATTTATGATCCCAGTTCCTAGGTGAAGTAAGAGGTGCAAAATAAAATAAACGAGACAAATTAATCTATGGTAAGAACAAAATTGAATCATATTTGTTTAAATCAAGCTCGATTGTAATGCGAAAAAAATTACTTTAGAAATTTAAAATTTTATGATAGACGAATTACCGGTTGCGGATTAATTAAAAAAAAATATATACAGATTACGATCGAGGTTAATCTGAACAAATGTAATCTGTTTTTACGAATATTAATATACATGCGAGTATTATTCTCTCGAAATCAATAACTTAATGTGCTCAATGATACATTATCACTCGATTTAAATACAAATTTACAATGTATATTACTACAAAAACAAAATTGAAAGTCATAATAAATATTAATCATTTGTACCCTACCCATTATTTGGCGAAGATTTCCGTCATTAATTACTTAATTGCTTAGCTCTCTTCTTCAACAAATGTAGCTAAGAATCGTTTCTTTTCCTCTTGCGGAGTAAACTTTCCTTTATCGACTCCCTTTTATCCAACAAAATCATCCAAATTAAATAAATTAAATTTTAGTTTAATTTAACTAATATTTTATAAATTAAAAACATCCAAACCTACGTATTGGTTTTAAAATATAAAGATTATGGACTTCATACGACTTCAATTGTTAATTTTTTATTCAAATATAACATTTTGGTTTGCTCTATAATGGTTGATGTGTAACAATTCGTGTTAAAATTGGACTTTTCATCAAGTTAACACCCACCTAAAATATGTAAATATATCAAAAATACACTAAAAAAAAAAAAAAAATTAAACTAAAAATGAAAGAGATTGCTTAAAATAATAATGATAATATTAATGGTTCGGTATTAATTTAACAGCGGAGAGTCAAGTTAGTGAATTTCACTAATAAAAAAATTTAACTAACTTTACCAATTTTTAATTCCGTGATACCAAATTCCTTCATATTCCTTATCTTTTCAATATCAATTCGAGTGGAATGTTTTGTTAAATACGTTAAATAAACGAAAATTAGTTTAAATTTACAAAACGTATGTAATATTTTCAGTAATAATTACAAAAAAAAAATAAAAAATGAGTTAAAAGCGAAAAACTAAAAAATGCGAATTTTGAATTTCTTATAAGTACATTATAACGTAATGAAATAAATTTGTGGTTTGGTATGCGTTGTAGAAAAAGACGACGTGCAAAAGTCTTGAAAGGCCTAACTTTATACAAAATAATATAGTAATTGTTAGAGTCGGTCTGAGAGAAAAATCCCACTTTTTGAGATAATTGTTTACTATACCCCCCACGCCATTTTTTGTACCTACGTGATCGCGTGGACACACGCGGGAAAAAAACGAAACTATAGTGTATAATATTATGAGCCCCGAAAAACGTCCAAAATCGTATATTATTATTGAATTCGGACGAAATTACCGGGTCACGTTTCCCATTTTGTCCGGAACCCCGTTCGTATAGATAGGTGTATATTATACTTATAATAATGCCCAACAACACACACACGCACATACACACAGACACACACACTGCACCGAAGAACATTCGTGTACACACATATTATACACGTACACCGGTATATACGATACGTTTATTGATAACTAATTTATGCACACTATATAATACGATTGCGCTCTATGATCTCGATTAAACGTCGTCGTCGCCGCCGCCGCCGCCGTCTTAATATTATCATTATTATAATGTACAACCGTCGTCGTGACCACGTAAACCGTACCGAATCGTTCGAGTATATTTTTTTTTCTACACATAAAACGTGTGCGTTTATTTTTGAAATTTTTATCGTGTGTGTGTGTGTGTGTGTGTGTGTGTGTGTACGCGCACGGGTACACCACCACGTGCAGAGCAAGTGTATACCGTATAATACGTAAACGCGCGTGCATACCGCTCCGTCTCGGGTACATACACTGCGAGTGATCATTACGACATTAGCCGTTTTTCACGGTGCTCGGACGGCGGCGGTGCAGAAACGGCACAGAAACAAAACAAAAAACATAAAAAAAAAAAAAACCCAAATTACATTATTCTGTAATAGCGAAATATTATTATTACACGAACAACGACGGCGGCGGCAACGTATGTAATTATTATTAACGTCCGACAAAATATGATGGCCGCTGTTCTCGTATATTGTCGGCCGAAACGAAAACGTTTTCTTGATTTTGGTTTTCCATTACCACCTGTACTATTATTCACGGTGCTGGCGTACTTATGTTATGCCGGTAAGAAGAAAAAAAAGCAATTCGAACGGGAGGCTCCCTCGCGGCAGTGGAAATAAAATCAGAATATTATTCAGTGACTGTTCAAAAAGAATACGTTCATGTTACAACATTCGGTTTATGACGAAAAATTAATGAAATTCCAAAAATGATATTGTGTGGTTAATACGTTGAAATAAAAATTAACACACCTAATCAAATTAATCATATTTAATTTTAGTTCTTTATTCTAAAACTAGTATTTTTAAGGATAGAAATAGTTTAAAATACTTCTACCTCGTATTGTTCTATTAAAATTGGGTATTGACGTATTCTTTGTTTTGTTTTTTGTTTTTTTTTTTTTTTTTTTAATTCACACCATTATTTTATGAATGTGATGCATTCATGATGGAAATAAAGAATAGGAATGAGAATAAAAGAACTTTTCCAAACGCAAACATTGTTAGTGTTGATATTGAACGTCAGTGTTTTAATAAGACATAAGACGAGGATATTATTATAATACTATTAATATTACTATAGTTTTTTTAATATAAACATTGCTAACGAATATTTGCATTGTACTCGTTTTTTAAATCATTATCACACATGTTTACATTTTATACTTTCTGTAATTTTAATTAAAAATACTATCGATTGACATGCAATGTATTATAATAACAGATGGGGAAACTAGAGAAAACGAGTATACACGTCATTTTGTACACTATACGTAATTATATATTTATTTCGTTCTAAAAAATAACTGGAATATTATGCCTTTATTGTTTTATTTTATTATTTTAAGATTTCGCTGAAAACAAGAATTTCAACTATGATAAGATAGTTATTTATTTTAAGCTTTGAATAGAGCGACGAAGGTGGTTTTACAATAATTATGATTACATATTTTTTTTTTTATTCTGGAAACACTCTTTCCAATCGAATAAATACTCGAATCAGGAAAGTTGTACACAACCTTACTTACTCATATATTTTTGACTATACGAGTCTTAAATTTAAAAAACAAAGTAAAATTGAACATTCTTACTAATAATAAAATGGACATGGATTATTAAATATATTTATTCAAATTCAAGTTTCGGCCTGATACTAATAATTATTATTGTTCTAACTGAAGCTTCGATCAGAATCGTTTTATATGAAGAAATTCAATTCTTTAAAATTCAACTCATCCACTAAGAGCATTCCATCTAAGAAGTGAAGAATACCCGTGGTGTGAAAACGAAAGAATGTCTGACTTTTTATTGATGTGCGTTTGAATGACACGTCGTATAATACTATTGCATGGTAAGTATGCGATTTGTATATTGAAATTAAGTAGGTATATGTACACTTTCAACAATCGTGAATAAGAGAATAAGAAAAATAAATAATTTATATGTGCGTTTATAAATATATATATATATATATATATATTAAAAAAAAAAGCCAACAAAGACAATAAATAGTTTTTTTATCGTCTGTGTAGCAGAGTCGATGAGCGCGATGTTTGGGTAGGCACATTCGCACACACTACGTATTCATAACACGTCTACATTATTATTACACGTTCCTATATTATAATATGATATGTTTATTTTTTCCTATTGATTTTTATCAAACTGTGTGCATTGTCTTGTCCCGCAGACATATGTAATATAAACGGAATATTTAAATTAATTTAATTTATTATTTCCATTGCTCCTACCACCGACCTGTGCACAGCACGCATAATAATAATAATAACTCCGCTCGGTTTCTCTCAAACTATATGTACCTACAAGACTCGGTGTGGACAATTTATATATATACACATATATTCATAAAAGGAACTTTTTTTCATTCATGGCGTAAGTAGCCAACCATTGAGTGAGATCAACGCGGCGTGTTGAACACGACAATAAATCCGTGTGTAAAATTCAAAAAACACCGTATCAGTTAAAAATTATGTTTTTCCTCCGTCGGAAATGAAAAAAAATATTTCAATACCCGATCAATACGACGTCTCCGGTGGATGCTCGAATAAGCTTACACACAAGCATCATTTCAGATTGCATAAGCTCGGAATTTAAATCTCAACGTTTTGAACAGACGTAAATCGATTTGTATCTTTTTTTTTTTAACGGAGTTGTTGAGGATTTACGAACATTATTCGTTCGCACAAGCCGAAATAATCAAGTGGGTTTGTCAATAGGAAAGAAAAAAACGTATATAGTGCGTAAGATTTTTTTTGTAATTTACACCTTATGTGGCTGAACAACCAAGTTACATGTACATTCAATTTTAGACCGCTATTTTAACTATCTTTACCTACCGATTACTGCTAGAAATTAACAAATTCCATCAGTGCGTTATTATGCCATACGTCTTGCCAATCAAATTCCAAGGTTCTATTTTATATATTATTAATACGGGGTGAAAATAGTAAAATTGGTTTCGGGGGTCGTCTGCACTCGCATTAATCTGGGGACTTGGCGTATATTGGCGTTTATTGCCGTACGTCTTTTTTTTCAAATCAGACGCAAAGGGGGTCCGACAGCCACGGTGTATACTGTTTGTGTTGTGTTTTTTTTTATAATTATTCGTACCGGTCGACGCATTCTTACAGAGACTACGTGTAAAAAAAAAAAGAAATTAAACAAATAAAAACGAAGTTAACGCGACTTTTTTTGTTTTCGCAATGATTTTCCGGGGGAAACGGAGAATGATAAAAAAATAGTAATAATAATACCCGCCGATTCGACCTTGCAAGGACGCCGGGCCAGTGCACTCGTTTGACCCGGCCTACCTATCCCGCGTACGCGCAGATATATAATAGTATAAATCATATAAATATACGCGCGCACATCGTCTGAACGCGCAACAGCGGCACTACAACTACACCTGCGGCCGCGGCCGACCGTATCCGCTACGATCGCACGGCTGTTAATTTACACCGGTCGACGAATAATAATAACGCGTCGCTATGCGTCGAACACGCGCGTAGGACGACGCAACACCGGGCCGAAATACTCGGTAATACGGTATTTACGAATAAATCTCAGATCGTGACAGTCGATCGAAATCTACGTGTGCGTGCAAGAAAACGTATTTATCAGCGAGCGGTAATAGACTAATAATAACCCACCCCCGTCCACTCTTGGACGTATTGTATTTTAAAGAAAAATAAACGTTAGGTTTATCTGTGCGAAATGAAATCGACTAATAATCGAATTATTAAACACTTCGAGTTGGTTTGGAAGCCGATTGTCACTGCCTCTAAAATGAACTTCATAATCTACGTAACTGGTATAGCACCATTTCAGGTTAGTTTTTCACCCCCGAACCGTCATATTATTCACCTATTCGACACGTGGTGGTACTACGATGGTCACTACGAACTTCGATTTTATCCAAATACTGAACGTATATGCTGCAAATACTTGAAAATACTTGGCTTCATCAAACAAATCTCTTCCGATTTTAAGCTCTTGTATTCATTGAAGTCTCTTTATTGTTCACTTGTCAGGCCTATCGTCGAATATTGGTTAGTTTTATTGGATCTATACATAGTATCTCAGACACAGTTCAACTCAAAAGTATGTTCAAAACTATATCACCTACTCCCTTAAAATTGGTCATAAATCTCACAAATATCTTCCTGTGTTGCAATATTTAAAACTTAATAGTCTAGATGACCGCAGAGTTTCATCAAACTTGGGATTTCTCTATATAATACACCTGATTTAAAATCTGATGTTCATTTTAGGATTCCCTGTAAAAATATTCTTGCTTGAGGACTGAAGGACCTCTTTCATCACTCACACATACACACTATATGGACGAAACTAGCCTACTCATCGAATAATGAACTTGCTCCCATTTAATTAAATTTAACCACCTACTGTCACATCTATTCTACCTTCGTAAATGAGAATAGGTAAATTTTCATGTTATATCTGTACCTTGGGCTATTCCAGTGGGCTGTGAGAAATGCTAAATAAATAAATACTGTAATCTGCATGATTTCCGCAACGACTGTTATTCATTTCATTTCTCTCCCCATCCGATTATACTCTCTTATGTAGTGTAGGTAGTAGTATCGTCAACTTTGAACAGTTAGAAGACCCAACATTGTTTACCAAATGCTAACGATTTTTATAAAACGCTTTTTTGCGGATCCGACTTAAACACTGATGCTTAATGGAGCACATAATAATATTATACGTGAGAAAAAATTTAAATTCGTCATTAGAATCACGGACGCTAACGATAAACTTACGCGTGTTAAGTGCAATAAGTGTTACACATACGCGTAGAGTAAAAAGTATGCTTATCGGTCGCAGAGGTGTCAAACTGGTACGCAGTAGATAGGGAATATCTTTGTTCTAGTTTCAAAAAGTTGCTGGTCAAGAATATTGGACAAGTATTTATATACGAAAAAGTGTTTAAAGAAAAAATTTAATTTAAAATACGAGTATATCCAGAATTGTTTCACATTTTCAAAATTTTCTTGCACCAAAATATTTTTCATTTATTTATCTATCTATGTTAAAATTTTCATAAAGTTTAGATCAAAAAATGATGATTTTCAAATAATATGGCGAACAATGTTGCTCTCCATATTCTCTAACCATACGGCACAACGAAATTCGGACGCGAATATAATATCATATTTTTGTTGACGCGCGACCGGTTGGCCGGACGATTCTTATCGTGTTCTGTAAATATCGTGTACGAACACGCCTACTAAACTTAAATATGTGCCTCTGGTAATAGATCCAAAACGACGTGTCGACCGTTTCGTCCCCATTTATATTACGTCTGTTATGACCTTTATTTCGTATCACGACCATAGTGATAATACCTTATACACATAAACTATTTATAGGTACGTGTAATCTTCCATAACGATGGCTACTGGAATCACTGTTTAATATTAAATACCCGTGGAGGATTTGAGGAAGACCCGGAAGTGCCCTTTATTAGGCTTTTGTCTAGCATAATAAACTAGCTGTACTATTTTTGATAGCCATTACATAAAAACTTAGAACAAAATTTTAAAAAAATAAAGGTTATACGATCATAATAAATAACTACAGTGGAAACTCGGTAACTCAAAATGGACAAAATAAAATTTGACTTGTAGAAAATATTTTATTAGCACATTGAAATGCAGGAAACGCAATTATTGAAAATTCGACTTACGTTCGAGTTATCGAGGTTCTACAGCATTTCATATTTCTTATTTATGACTTTATAAGTATAGACTTATAGACATTGTAAGAACTTTTACTCGAAAACGATGGGAGTTGAACATTCATCTAGTCACTCAATCGTAATTTAAAAGTCCAGAAGCTGTCAAATATTTCATTAAATATATTAAAGACTATATATATATAATATATATATATATATATATAACTTCATCGATCCGTCAAGGTCAAGGACTCAATAACCCCTCCCTTTCTCCCAGATGAAGCAATTCGAAATTATCAGGATCTGTAGTTTTATAACGTTCTCTATTAATATAGCTAGTATGTTTAATATTATTATGAAAAACTTTTGCCTCCGCTCCCCTAAACTAAATCCTGAATTCATCACTGTTATGATGTAAAATTTATGAACATCATGGCGAGATTTTGGCCACCCCCATTCGGAGAGCAACCATAAACTAGTGAGTTTTAAGGATAGGGGAAGTTGAATTCAATGGCCATAGATTTTTTTCACCCAAGAAAACGATTTCGCCTTCGTACGAGTGGATATATAACATACTGTTATTATAACGATACACTCGAAAAAAGTGAAAACGCTCTCTTGATGTCACTGTGCACGCCAAAATCTCCAATTTGTCACATCGTACATATACGCGCTAATGGAGTATTGGAGTTGTACGTGTACGCTATAATATAATGTGTGTTTGTATATATTCGGGTAAAACGTAATAACATAAATCATGTTATGAGAGTGCGGTTAATTACGGTGGCGTGTTCGTCGTAGTGACAGCGAGATTTTCGTATTTTCTTCTGCTGTCCCTTTTCCCGTACGTACCCATTATTACACGTCATAATATAGAGTGAGAGAAAATAAAAACACCGATTCAAACGCCGCCGCGGCAGGCACATAACGTCGTATACGAGAGACGACAACGACGGAGGAGACGGTTCGTAAAGAATTTCGCACGCGCGTGTGCTGTTTTCGACATAATGAGCAAATGTTTTTCTGTTCCGTTTTTTTTTTCTCTCTCCGCATTTTTTCCTCTCTTACGATCGTGATTTTTCTCGACGCCTCCCGGTACTCGCCCCCCCTCCTTCTCAACGACCGCTGATCGGATCCAGGAAATCGCCTATACCTATGTGTATATTATTATTATTATTATAGGAATATAGCAATTACCCGTACCACGTCCGTCTGAATCGTTCGACACACGTAATATTATCGCTTGTAATATACGCGTATATACACACAAACACACACACACATATATAATATCCTCGTATATGGCGTGCCCCAGAAATACAGGTCATCACTTAGTGGTCGCGTCGTCGTGACTACCGTTTGTGATTACATATTATATACATCCTATAGTTGACATTCGTCAAAAACCTCACGGACACGCTGGATACGTATCGTCGTGGTGTGCCGCGCGTAAGAAACATTTTTTTTTCACACGTGGAAATAATAATAATTTTTTAAAAAAAAAAGTAATAATAATAATAATTTCAAATCCTGTCCGATAGAACCACTACGGGCGATGTTCATCCGTCACTCACGAGATTTATCTACTAGGCGCTTGTAAAAAAAAATATATTCAACGAGCCTTCTCTCAATAAAATCAAACCAATAACGGAAAAACACGCGATAAATCTTTTGACGAAAGAAAAATTCTACAGGATGAAAAAATAAATGTTTTTATGAGGTTTTGATTGAAAAAAATTGTTCTTTCACGCGGAAATGACCAGTTTTGAACAAATTTTGAATTTAATCGATTACCTATGTATAAAAAATAAAAAAAATAAATAAAATAGTCGAACAATTGTTTTCGAGATTTTTTTAAGGACCGTTAGATATGTATTGAGTTAAGATTTGTTAGATATTTAGCTCATAATATCAAGAATTAAAATTTTAGTTAAATTAATTACAAAAAACTTTTTATATTTATCCCAAAACTGATAAAATTTATTTAAAAAAATTACCTATTTTTAAGTTCCATATGAATAAAATTCTCAACTGAAAATCTATGTTTCACATACTGATTAGAGCACTTTAATGAGTAGAAAAAGTGTTCACAGAAAAATGAAATAAAAAGATCACTTTAAAACCACTAGCTTCTTCACTCCATTTTGAATTTAAAATACTTTTTCGGCCATTAGATAAATAAATACACTTAATACAAAATAGTACTTAAAAGTAATAATTTACAATTAGTGTAAAATATTTTAATTGTAGAATAGAAACAATTACTTCCCAAAAATCTCAAGATCAGTTATTTATCAATCCCAACATTTTTGGGACTAAATATTGGTATTTAGGTATTTTATTTTGGTATTATATTTTTGGTCTACAAGCATAATCCTCGCTTCGGGGATGAATAAACCTATTTCAACGTGAAATGACGTTATTACGGTATTTTATATAAAGGGTTCAATAAACTCCGGTTTAAGAATGAGTGCAGCATTAATTCACGCTTTCAACACCGAATGGAAATAAAAACACTATACATTGTAGTAATTACACTAAAATATTGCACTAAAAAAAACTATGATATAAATAAATGTTGGTATTTACATTCATTTAAATCCAAAAACATATTTCATTATTAATGTATTGAAAAGACCTGTTGTCAGATTCGTTTCAAGCAATTTTTTTTTTTCTAAATAAAACTTGTTTACGATAAATCAAACAGATCCACGCAAGTAGTGTAAAGACTAAATAAAGAGAAAAAAAACAAAGAATTTATTTTTTATTGGTGGTATGACATTTAAGAATACAATATATCTATACGTTTGTCTACAATTACATTTAGCAGTAATCACTGCTCAAAAGTAATATATTGCCTAGTAATACAATATTTTCAAACAAACTGCAAATGAAAAACAAAAAAAAAACGGAATAATAATTTATGAATGCAAGATGCAACGATTGCACGTTCTAATACATTTATATATTGCAAGTGCCAATTTGAAAATACTGTAGTATAATTATTTTTATTCTTTTATCATAATTTACAGTTTTATATATACATAATATTAACAAGTAGAGTGTGATAGAGTAGAATATTCTCTAAATTAACGATATAGTTTCGAGTTAAATTAATTAACAAATAATTAAAAATTGCGAGTTCCGGGAATGTATAAAGAAACTGACCTACAACAGTAACATAATGTTAAATTACTATTCCGCAGAAAATAACGAATCTCGTTGTTGTAATATTATTCGTGTATAGTGTTTTCAATGTCTGTGAATTCTAAAACTCGTTCTAATTTTAGTCATCAAAATTTATTTTTTAGTGAATAGGTGAAATTATATACGTATATATCTAAATATAATGAATACCGAGAAATACTTTTTCTTTTACTACCGTAACCGTGTAAAGGTAACAACACTTATAACGGAAAAAGAAAATATTCTACGGTCTCGCACCTATTGGACAGAGCGATTATTGATTTTACAGTTTTCCAATGCCGTCGTTCGTCTCGCAGAATCGCAAAAGAGACACTGGCAGAGCACATCTGCAATGTACGTTGCGAATCAATTTATTACCTACTAAATGAAATCCCGTTGCTGGTCGTGCACGTCACACTAAAGTTAAGAAAGGTTAAGAAGAATACGCAGAATAGTTTATATTCTAGTTATAGGACGTCAATTTACGAGAAACTTATACATATTTAAGTGTTGTATGATATTTGAAAATTGAAAACATCCACGATGTACGTCGTATTTACATAATATATGCATGTAGCAACGTACCTATTTTAACTGGAATATAAAAAATAAAAAATAAGTTAAGTAATTCGTTAGTACCAAGTACATAAGGTGTTTCTGTTTACTTTCGACCTTTCAATAAGGAAATTTATAAATAAAAAAATACAATAATCATTGATAATTATTCCATTTATACGAATTTTTTATCATAAGTACTACGTTATTGTAAAATAATAATTTTAGTACAAGGGAACTAATGTGTCGTTACACCGGCCCTACTTTTTGTACAGTGGAATGAATATACAAGCAATTATTATTTTATAACAGTCAATTAATATCTTATTGCAGTTAATATCGAAAGAAACAGAAGTGGCTAAATATTTAATGTGGAGTTAATTTTTGTCAAACACCAATAGCAAGGAACTATTATTAAATAAATACATTTTTATAAACCGTTTGCGCGATTACAACTCGTTTGCAAACATTAACCTTTATTGCAACTCGTTAACGCACAAAAACACTACTCGTTTGCGCACAAATTACGCAAAACTTCACGGCAGACAGTTACTGCGCATATTTTGGCACTCGTCACTACGCCTCTTTGGCACCGTCACTACACTTCGCTCAATCTACATACATTCCTCGACTGATTGTGCAACGCGGGGACATTTATTATTTAGTAATCAATAATTATTAATATGGGATATTATATTTCACCTTAATATACCGATATAAACTAAAATATTTATATTTAATTAAAACCTATTACCTGTGCAACTAGTTCCTGCCTGTGATATTGTTAGAACGTGCGACACACAAACGGCCTATATATATTTTTGATCTGAGGCACTAATGATGAGCAAACGTCCACCGCTTACATATACATGATTTATAACTCGACAGTACATTCCAATTACACATAAATTGCGTGGGTGTTCATAAAGGATGTCAGGGGAGGGACTTGTCCCTCCCCTAGCTTTTCCGAACTTTTGAAAAAAATATTAATGATAAACAATAATTACGATGATTATTTATTTACTTATTAGCTACTTCTAAATTTTACTTTAATAGTTTAAAATCACATTTATCAGTTGTCAAAACTCAGATTACGCCCAGCGTCCAAATTCAAACTGGTTTGGTTTTCGTCTTATAACCAATAATTAAATTAAATTAATTTTACATATTGACATAATAAACGCGGTAAACGGCTCATTTTCATAATCATTTGACAGGACTATAATCTATACTATAGATAATCTATTCTATAGCTATACTAATGCTATAGATTCTATAGCATTAGTATAGCAAGCCATGTAATTTTTAATTTGATAACTTTATACAATATTATTATGAAATATCAATCAAACGTAACTATATGCCATGCCATTTAAAAACTATTTTTGACAACTGTGAATTAGTGTCTTGAAATTTCGACTTCACGATTCTAAATTTTCAACTTGGTAATTTAAAATTTTCAATTTATTAATTGATAATTCATATTATTCATTGAATCATCGTCCAGATCATAGTCCATAGTTTCCGAGTCTTCTTTGTCAAACATTGCGTAATTTTTTCCAAAAAAAAAAATTGAAGAATTGAGAAATTCAAAAAATAACCTGTTTAAAGTACCAACTAGAGGCGAATTCAGTATCAAAAAATTGCTGATCGAGTCTTTTGAACAAGTAGATCCATACAAAAAAGTGTTCACAGAAAAAAAAATAAGTAAATAAACATCATCATTGTAGAAACACTTCGTTCAGAATTTGAAATTCGTTGGATTTTAAAATATTAAAAAAAAAAATACATTTTTTTTTCTCAAATAAGTAGTTGTTACACCCGTAGTTTCAAATGACAAAAACAAACTAGCAACTAGCATGGAAATATTCAGTTCTTCAACCACACACGATTACGGTTTTTTTATTCGCTAAGTGAACAAAGATAATATATATTTATTGTACATTTTATCAAAGTGAAAAAAAACCGTGTAGTATATAATATGGCCCGCGGTATAAATATAAATTTCCAATGTGGCCCGCAACTTGAAAAAAGTTGGGCACGCCTGATATATAGTATAAAATATCGTATAAGTATCTTTAAGCGATTATGGGCCGACGATGTACATACAATAATAATAATATAATATACGTGATTTTTAACCATGTGTATGTGTATTTGCGCAGATCGTGGCAGTTATTATGGATCTCACATACTTGATCGTTGCCGTATTCGGAATGTGCGTAGTCTTACGGCCGTGCAGTTCGCTACCGACGACCGCCGCCACCGCCGCCGCCGCTGCTCCTACGCCTACCCCGTCAAAGCCATCGCTGCAGGTCGCCGCCGCCGAACCGGCCAACAATAGCAAAAGGTCCAGGTCGCTGTTTCAGCCGCCGCCATCGGTGCAGCATCAATACCATCTCCAGGGCGGCGGAGTCGACATGTACAACAACGTGATGGACGATCTGCCGTTTTATTTGCAACAACAACAACAACAACAACAACAAGATCCGATCGACGAAAACGATCTGCGGGCCCAAGACGACGACGACAATGATGACGAAGCCGCTGCCGGCGTGGACGAGGCCTTCGAGCCGCTGTCCAGCCGGGCGCGACCTAGTAAGCCCGACTCGCCCGTGTACTTTATCCGGTTGCCGCCGCAACCGTACATGTACGTGCCCGGTTACGGTTACGTGAGTCAACCGACCCGGTTGGAACCGCCACCGTTCACGCAACGGCCACACTCGCCGTTCCTCAACCTGCCGCTGGGCTTCGTGGCCAACGGCAAACCCGTGGGCATCTACACCCTGCCGCAGCAGCAGCAGCAGCACCTTCACAACCAGTACCAGCCCGCAGCGGCACCACCACCGCATTCGTTATCGCAGTACCATCAGCACCAGCAACAGCAATTGCCGATCAGGCCGAAACCGAACAGACGTCCGCAACCGTTCCCGGCCGCACAGCCTCCGGCACCACCTCCCCCGCCACCGCCGCCACAACAGCACCATCGACCGGACTCGCCCATCTACAATCTAGACAAGGGCCCGTACGTGTTCAACGGCCGACCGACCGACGTGTTTCTGTTGCAGAACGCCTACGACAACCTGTACTCCGAAGTACTGCAAAACATTTACCCGTGAAATCGAGACCGCGAATTTATGTATGATTTAATATCGTTTTAGTCGAATTAATTATATAATATTGTAATGTTATAATCATTAATGCGACCGGTGATGCCGACCGCGGACGGCAGACGACCTGATCGCAATATTACGAATCAAAAAAAAATTAAAAATTAAATAAATCATTAAATACGAACGCTAATGTATTTAATGTAAACTGCACTCGACCGACAACGTGTCGACGTATTATTTTAATATTTATTATTATTTAATTATTATTTATTGTTATTGTTTATTTATTCGAATTTATTTTTTGTAAATTATTTTTTTATATTTTATCGAACGAAAAACCATATTATTGTTATTATTATACATTTTAAAATATTATTGTAAATATTATTAAAATGATATTAGTTCGTCTTCAATATTATATTATGTTCTTATCCGCATGGTTCCCGTGAAGCGGCGCGATAACGTTGAGAGATATCTCTATTTAATGCATTACACTCATTTTCTCATTCGGTTTTCTCATTTGCACTTATGATATTATTTTAATAAAACCATCTACTGGTATTGCTAAAAAATAAAACGCTTATTGTACGGCTTATTTTGTTATTTTCCTTTTCTGAACATTTTTAGGTAATCGCGTTATCACAATTCGTTATTAAACATTTGAATAAAAAATAAACGACTCACAAAATCAGTGGAAAAAAAAAATAAATTTACTAACGAAACTCTGGGCTGTATTACACCTATGAAAAACAATAAAATCAAATTCTAATGACTCCAAATACATTAAAAAAAAAAAAAATTGTTGAAAAATGAGAGTAACTTGAGAAATAACATACTCAATATATATAGATATACTTATGTACACATAAAAAATACACATCATTTGCAGCACTTTCTCCGAATCACACGCGCGACAAGCGTATATTTTATTATCATTATTTTATTTTTCACCACATTAGCGTTGAAATATTTTATTCTATTGTACCGACGACACGTCGTATATCGATTCACTATTTATGTTTACATAATATGTGTCCGATATAATAATAATTTATCAGTATGGAAATGTTTTATTAGTTATTGATCTTTATAATTTTGTAACAGGGCAGAGTATTTATGTGCCTTTTTTGCAAAACGATCGGATAATTCTTCTCTTTACTCGCCGTAATTTAGTTAATAAAATATTTTATATTTTTTTCAGTCGTTCAGACGATCGGTCGGGCACAATACACTTCAACAAATTATAAACAACTTGTAGTCGTCCATACACATTCCTGTCCTCGGTGAACAATGTACATTTTATTTTTTATTTATTTTTTAACATAATATATCATTTTGAATGCGTATAATTTTACAAAGACTAATTATTTTTCAATTGTTCAATTTATTACTCCTTTAAAAACGACATGAAACCATTAATCTTTCTCGTATCGTTCGAGACATAAGGATTATCTTATCTACATGCTACATTTCAGTATTATAACTATACACCCGTGTATGTTTACTGTTTACCTTTTAGTCGGCATGTCCAATATTTTGTTTTACAAAAAAAAATTTTTTTGAAATAGTTATGTTGTTCTTTGCCAATTGAAATGGACAAAAATTAATTATTGAATACTATAACATTATAATCCGTTAATTTCTTCTGTACAGTGTAACGTTATAGAAAATTAACGTTTGTATTAACAAAGCAAAATATTTCTGTATTCCACCAACATAAATATCATGTTTTACCCATTTACCTGTTATTATTTATTTCTGGAAATATATTGACATAGAATGTATTATACTTCGGTTATTATTACAATTAAACACGCAAAAAACATTACTGTTTCTTTCTTTCTTGTAATTTCTTTACAGTCGTTGGCAATACAGCAGTTTTTAGTTTGCGTGTACGCAGACTGTATGTAGCCATTATTTTAATAAAATTTATCAAATAATATAGCCGTTACGACTTACGACCGTGTAAATGTCAAATAAAACAGTCCATTTGGCATTTTTATAATGATGTTGTCCGTATTGCACGACTGTTTTCAATCGAATCGTGATGTAATATCAAATCGTCTTGTTTATGCGACGAACGACAACACAGACAGAAATTACAAATATTCATTTCCGAACGAATATACTAAAATCATATGCAAATTTTATACACATGTCAACCACCAACGTAAAATGACAATATACTCGCACTCACAAATGTACTCCGCCATAATGAATAATAAATGGTTGCATCCAAATTGGTTCCCATACCTGAAAATTGACATCCGAATTGGTTCCCGACATTCCACGAAACACATCCGAATTGGTTCCCAATATTCTAGGTAAGTGGAAAAAAATTCAAAAAATATTTGTAATGTAGCGCGGACGATAATTGAACATTTAAAAAAAAAAGTTGAAAATGTTCAATAGAACTAAAGTTATTGCAATTGTCAGTTCATTGTGAAACATCCTATATAATATATATATAATACATGTAACACTGTACTGTGAAACATATGTTAAATTGCAAAGTACAAACAAATTACAGAATTTGAAATCTGAAAATAAGGAAACATTTATAAAAATAGAAATGGACAAATACAAAAGTAATGAAATTATTAAATTAGAATTTATAAAAAATGTTTGTCGCAAATTTTTACCTCAATAATACATTAATACATACCTAACTATTATACTTATAAAAAAAGAAAAATTGACCAATTGAAAAACTGTATTATTATTATATTAATTATTATTATTTTTATATAAAAAAAAAATTGACAAATTCAAAAACTGTATAGTTATTATATTATTTATTATTATTTTTTATTTAAAGAAAAATTGACGAATTGAAAAAATTTATTATTATTATATTACTTATTATTGTTTTTATTTTTTTAAATAACATTCATGACAAAAGCTAAAAATTTTAACCATTTTTATTACATTATTTATTATTATTTTTATAAAAAAATAAAAATTGCCGAATTGAAAAACTGTGTGATTATTTTATTACTTACTATTATTTTTTAAAATTTTTATAAAATGGGAAGGAAAATTGAAAATGTTTTTAACGGATATACCCGGGAACCAATTCGGACATTTGGAAACCAATTCGGATACACCGTAATAAATAATAATGAATAATATCGGATGGGTCATTTCAGCTTAATACACGCATTAAGTGGACGTATTAATATTGTGCATTACCCTGCGCGATTATAATATGATGAACTCGAAGCTGACCCTTTATCGTTTTTCGTTTCTCTCTCATTCTCTCTGTCTCTTTTTCTCTATCTCACTCTCATATTATTCGCCCAGCAACGCCACCGCATACGGCGGGCATGGATCAAACACATGAACGTGACCATGGCCATTCCTTTGTTCCATAATAAATTACCGAACCCGTCACAAACATAGGTAGTAATGGAACTATACGAGCTTAATGTGAAAATCACATTGATGAGTCTACGAGCATTCTGGGCCGATGCTGGTGCCCGGCACGTAAAACTTACCTCAAACACAGTCTCTGATAACAAATACGACGTACTAGCACACCCATTTTTAACAATTTTCGTTTGTATTATTTCAGTGATTCGTAATAAATATTAGATACAAAAACCTAGCAAAGAAATGATTTCTTCAAAGAAATGTTCCCGAGTCTTTTTTTTCAAATTTTGGGTAGTTTTTTACAAATGTTGAGTAAAAAATCGAAAATTTTGAAAAATGGCCTGACAAAAGTTCTACGTAGAGGCCTATCGAGATTTAAAAAGTTGCTGGTCGAAATTTTTGGACGGGTATTTCCATACGAAAAAATGTTTACAAAAAAAAAGCCGGACATACTTCGCACGATGGGTGTACTTCGCACGACGGGTGGTATTCTCTTGACGGACGTATTAAATTTTAAAGAAACGATAAATCATTTCTTCAGTAAAACGATTCTGAACGAA
>JAIPRM010004333.1:0-14565 GCA_025469315.1 Stegophylla sp. TES_Ste_2020 | reverse complement strand
AAGTAATGTTGTATTAAACAATAAAAAACAGTTATAAAAATTCCTACTTATATGTTTTATATTTATTAAAATAATTCACAAAATATTTTTAATTTTTATAATTGAAAAATAATAATTTGAATACGACAATTCGTGATCGGCGCCGGCCACTGACTTTAATGATTATAGGCAGTGGCCGTCGCCGATCACGGATAGTCACGCGCTATATGTTATCAGCAGTTACGCGGCGGGTGGCGCCAGACTAGGAATATATGTACGGCAGTGAACGTGTTAAATTAAATGTGCAACATAATTTTACAAATTTAACTATTCTGGTTTTAATCGTCAAATTTTAGGATATAAGTAGTCATTTAAAAGTTAATTTTTTCCACTTTTACCATAAATGTTAAACTATTAAATAAATTTAATTCTAATAACATACCATACCTATTTCTATTTCGGTACCTCTAAATAATTTTGATCAAATATTGAATTATAAAATATGACATGATTTAATTGTTTATATTATAACGTATGAGTCGGGTATGAATATAATGATCATAATTCATCGAACATAGCTTTGACAATATTATTTTGGTTGATTTAAAACTTTAAATATAACCATTAAGCATTTATGTTTACAATAAAAACATTCTTTAACATACTACCTTCTCGTATTATTTAGTCAATGGCACCCATTAGAGGGTGCATGGGGACATCCCTTTTGAATATTTCAATATATTTATCTTTTTATTAATAATATTTAGAAAAAAAATCTCCATAAAATAAAATATTTTATTTATCATCCATAAAATATTTTAATTATTATATATACCTATGTTTGTGTACTTAGTATTGATTTTGAAACTGAATTATACTATTAAATTATTATTTAACATTTTAATAAAATTAATCAATAATATACATAAATAATTAATCGAAAGAACACGAAAATATTATAACATATTATTTTCAGAAACTTCAAACCTATAGAAAAATATTGTGAAATAGAAAATCATACTTGTAATATTTTTTGTTAACACTTTAAAATAATTAGAACGAAATACATTAATCATTTACTTGTCCTTCTAACGTTTTTGTAGTGTTGTATATTCTTTTATTATACTATTTAGTATTTATATAAATTATTAAATGTTAAATTATAAATTATATAGGTAATTAACTGTAATTAGGTAAGAATTTTTTATTATTTGTTGACATTTTCTTTTTTTTTCTTGTCTACAATCAGGACAAAAAAAAATGTATACAATATTATAATTATAATAGCTGATATTAGATAATATTAATAAAGTATAGTGTACAATTTTATTTTTATGGTAATTAGCTTAAATAATATAATTTAATTATAAATATACGATTATGAAAAAAATAATAATCTATTAATGATGACTCATGGGACTTCAGTTTATTCTTTAATCTAAATCTGATTTACAGATTCATAATAAAATAATTTAGGATTTTTCATTTTTATACTGTGATTAGTCAAGCTTAATATATGATTTACAATAAAGAAATTGCTGACAAATGATAAACCCCATAAAAAATAATAACAACAATTCTAAATTAAATCTATACAAGGTGTCCCAGTAAAATTTTACAAATACAATAACTTTTGTTATATTAATAATTTTATTTTCAAAAATTATTACTACAACAATAAAAAAACAACATACTTTGCACCTCTGGTGATATACTCTTGGTGGGTGTGTTCGATTTTAAAGAAATGATAAATCATTTATTTAATAAAATGATCTGAGCAAAGCTTCAGTTAATATAC
The DNA here is from genome assembly GCA_025469315.1 of Stegophylla sp. TES_Ste_2020. Lineage (NCBI taxonomy): Eukaryota > Metazoa > Arthropoda > Insecta > Hemiptera > Aphididae > Stegophylla > Stegophylla sp. TES_Ste_2020. Next base: position 12,788 of record JAIPRM010004333.1, on the reverse strand, counting down.
AATGGTAAAAAAGTGTGTACTTTGCACGTCGGGTGGGATACTCTTGACGGGTGTATTAAATTTTAAAGAAACAATAAATAATTTCTTCAATAAACCGATTTTGATTGAAGCTTCAACTAATACACAATAATAATTATCACTTTTGAAAAATTAAACTTAAATGTTGAACTACAAATTATTTTGTTACATACAACATTTACAAAAAACGAAAATTGATTTTTATATATTCACATACACCTAATGAATACTCAATTGCCAATTTAAGGGGTTCTTCAGTGATTTGATTTGAATAATGAAATTCAAGCTCTTGACATCATTATTTTTTGTTGTTTCATTCATACAAAAATACTTAAATCTTAAGTCATTATTATCCATGATTACCGTCATTTTGCGCATCATAATTAATTAATTGTTATCAAACTTTTCGCAAACATTATCTATAGCAACCAAAGAATATTGAAAGAAATTTAACCATGTGAGGCTGATTTAGTCGTTAAGTTAATTTTAATTTTCTAATTTTCCACGAAACAATTTTATTTTAGAGATTTTTATTCTTAAGAATTTCTGAAAAGAACTTATTAAAACAATGTTGAAAGTATGCATATTGCATTTTAAAAATTTCAACATTTTAATAACACAAGACAAAAAAATTCAGAGATTTGTAAAACCAATACATTCTTCATTCTGCTCAGAATCTAAAATTTTGTCGACCTTTAAAATAAATTAGTATTAATTTTAAAACGTAAAAATTCATAAATGTGCTTTACATTCATCATAATATATGTGTAAATATGATATAAATTTGTCATATATGCATAAATAAGCTACAAATTTGTCTAATATGCATTTTTCCTAATAAATCGCAAAATATGCAAAAATATGCACAAAAAATGTTTATATTAGAATCCATTATGTTTTGAAACAAATTAATATCTCACTTAGATTATTCTGCAGCCATTAATAAAGAATATGCAAATGCAACAAGTTCCGAACCCTACTTATAACTATTTTTTCGCATAACATAGACTTACTATGCATAATATTATTTTAATAGTAGGTATATTATGTATGTTTTACACATTCAACACTTATATTAATGCTTAATATACATAGACATATATAATATACAGTTTGTGTGTAGTAGTTTAAAAAAAAAAATTTAAACACAAATGTCCTTTTCTTATTTAAAGGTTCAACACCTCCTACTCAAGATCATTTACCTAATCACGATCAGCTACTAGCTAAGCAGTTGGAAAAACAAGAACGTGAACGTATGAAACAGACTGAACGAGAAGATTTTAAAAAATTGCAAGCTGTTTATGGAATGGATAATAAAGGAAATTATACTCAACAGATTATGACTAATTTACAAGAAGCAGTATCTAGTGGTGAACTATCTGTTTATGATTACTACGAAAAGATATATGAAATAAAAATGGCTGAAAGTAAGGGGCTCGATACTGGTGAATCAGCTACTAGAGGTACGTTTTTACTATTGAAATTTAATTATGAATATAAATGTATATTAATTGGTGTCTGCATTACCGGGTGGAGGCAACCACCTGGTCATACTGTAAAGAACCAGGCGACCGAATGTCACCGCAAAGCCTACTCGCGCTCAAGTCAACCTTTGTCATTTATAACAGAAATGCAGTATTTTTAATTCTTTCATGTAGTTATTTTACAATTTTATTGTCAATTTACAACAAATTATCTCACAGATTATGTGAAAATATATTATATGAAAAACTATTTTCATATATTCTGTGATATTCGCTATACTAATATTAATAACAAATTACATATTTCAATAAGCATAAGGTACCTAACATAAATAAATAATAATATAGTAATTAAATGTGATTTGATGAACGTGGCTGTGTACATTTATAACAGAACCAATCATCACCTTTGATTTTCTGCTTATTAATGCAATCCATGTGAAATCAATGAAGGCAACTGTCACAAAATATGCATGGTTTTTTCCCTATATTTTTCATGCATTGAAAACGAACCCAATCAATTTTCCTTTTATTTGTATTTTTCTTTTAACACATTTTTAGTCAAAGAAGGCCTAACACTGTCTTCAATAAAGCACCTATCCAACATTAGATTTACATAATCTTTCTGTATTTGCACAATCCATATCATTAACACTTTTAATATCTAGTTTCCTGATCAAGTAGTCATGTTTTCAAACTTTTTGTTATTCACAGCAATTTTTAAAAAAATTTGTAAAAATTAACCAAATTCTGGCTCAATTTTCATTAAAAATTTATTTCTTTATACTTTTGTAATTGACTTGAAAATTATATTTACTTTGAAATGTTTAAAAGTTAATTCTAAGAAAAAGGTATTTCGGATTTTTTTTTGTTTTTATGTAAATGTCATCAAACTATTTTTCATATAAAGACCTAAGATTACTCTCAAAAAAAAACTACTTGAAAAAATTTTGATTTGCCTCCAAGATAAATAGGATGATATGGAACTTTTGAAATATACAATATATGTGTATTATTGAGACTATTGAGTTATTATACTTTCAGAGTGAATACAGAAAAATTAGAGTTTCTCTAATAAAGGAACTATTATTAAAATATTCAGATTAGGGACCCTGCTCTACAATGTGATTGGTCACCCAGTTTTCTACAACAGTGGTTCTCAACCAGTGTGTCAATATTATTGTTAGGTGTTTTATCAAAAAAATTGTTTATTTATATTTTAAAGTTTAAACTATATAAAACTTATACTGTAAAGAAAGGTTCACACTAATTCATATCACATATATCTTACTGAATTTGTTAATGAAAATATAAAATTTTTAGCTATGTAAATTTATAATTTAAAATTCTGAATAGAGCGAAGAAGCTAGTTTTTTTACAATGATGTTTATTTTTGTTTTTATTTCTGTAAACACATTTTGTATAGAAATATGTGTCCAAAATTATGACCAGAATCTTTTAGAATCAGAATTTACCTCTGATGGTACTTTTGAAAATGTAATTAAAAAATTTGGACATTTTTGTTCTCATTAATTATTTTTTTCTTTTCTTTATTAGACAAAAAAAAAAAAAAAAGTATAGTATAGTATAGCATAGATAAGAAAGCCGCACATACTCGCACCACAGATATTCTTCGCTCTTCAGATCAAATACTCATGGTGGATCTGTAGAAAAATATGACTATTATTGTTCTTTGTATTATTAACTTCCTTCGCTCAGAATCGTCTTACTGAAAAAAATAATATAGCGTTTCTTTAAAATTTTACACACCCACCAAGAGTAACTGACCCGTGGTGTAAAGTATGTCCAGTTTTCTGGTTTATATATTACTTCAGTTTTTTATTGTGAGCATGATCAAGTTTATTCTTTTTTATTTTATATAATACTTTATTATTTAGTATTAATTATATCTCCTGTAATATTATTAATAAATAATTATTTTTTTCTATAAAATTTATTAAGCTTATCCATTTGTGTTAGATTTGATTGAGTATATTCGTCACTTCAGTGCATCATCACCCAATGTAGTTGAAGTGCATTTGGCTTCTCCGACCGACCACTACAGATCAACTTATGGTGATAAAGGTTGGGGTTGTGGATACAGAAATATGCAAATGTTGATGTCCAGTATGCTTTTACAAATGGATTATAACGAACATATATCAAGAATGTGGGAAGTAGAGAAAGGACCTTTGCCGCGCGGTTGGATGCCATCCATATGTAGGTTACAGCAACATTTAGAGAAATCGTGGAGCATGGGTATTGACGAACCTGGTAGAGAACAACTGGGTGGTACAGTTTATAATACAAAAAAATGGATTGGAGCAACTGAAGTTGTTGCTATGCTTACAGCTTTGAAAATAAGGCAAGTTTGGTTTTTCAGTGTTATCAATAAAATATTATGTTTAAAAAGTAAAAGTTAAAAATATTCATTTTATTATTCTAAGAATAATCAATTTTGCCTTGTTTTAAAATTTAAAGCTCTTATAATTCAAAATCGACAACTGATCTTATTAACATTGTAATATAAGCAGACCTATAATATGAAAAAACTTATACACAATTTTCCAACTTAAAAATAATAAGTTGAATATTATAAGTGAATTCTATAATTGTATAATATTATTATTATTACAAAATAATAATTAAAATAAATCTGTCATTTGGATTAACAATAATTTGAGCCATTTCTCAAATATTAAATGCTTATAAATTGAGCTAACTTTTAAAAAAATTTAATTATTATGAGATTTTAATTTGAAAATAATCATCTTACATAAATATGACCAGTGTCATACAAATTCTAACTTCAAAAGATTATAAAAATAAAATTAAGTAACAATTCTTTAGGTTTTTCAAGGAATTTAGTTATATAAATACATATAACATACTGTAAAATTTGCTTGATTGGGGATCAGGGTGATTACTAGTCATCGTTATCCAATTATCTCGATTAATTTTTTTTTTAAATATACATGTAATGACTTAATTTAGAAAAAAAATATACATACTTATTTTAACTCTGTTTAAAAATTATTAGTAATTAAATGGCACATTAATTTAAAATTAATTGAAAAAGCATATTTTGTGGTTTTTACTTTATGTTGCTTGTTTTTGAAAAAAAAATTAAAATTGGCCTCTCTTAAGTATGTACCATCCAGAGCCAATTTCTGATCTATAAAGTTCCTAAACTAAACTTTTGATTGATTTTTTTTTCTCAAAAAAAAAAAAAAAATTAACATAATTTTAAAACTTCTAGCTTCATTGCTCTACCCAGCATTTAAAAATATTAAATATTATGGAGGAGACTATTATTTTGATAAAATTGGTGTTAAATATTAATTTTTGTAAAACTATTTTATTTTTAGAACACTTATAGTTGATTTTAATAAACCAACTGGCCCAAAAAATACTCATCCAGAAATGTTTCACTGGTTATATGAACATTTCAGCAATAGAAAAAAGCAATTTATACCACCAGTTTATATTCAACATGAAGGTAATTTATTTAATGACATATATATATATATATTATATACAATATATAATAAAATAATTGAAAAATAAATAATTATTTTAATTCAGATATTAAAGTGCAGTTTTTTTTAATATAAACCGTGTTTATATTAACCTGTTTAATATAAACCTTTAACCGTGATAATTTTTTTTTTTTATATAAATTTTTAAAATAACTATTTTGTAAAGTTACTTATTTGTAACTGAAACACAAAAATTATTTTGAAATTAGTTGAATTTTGAATGAGTGAGAACATTTTAAATTTTTAAAAAATATAGCTGATTATTAAAGTGTGTAGTTTTTAAACTTTTCAGTATGAAAAAATTAATACATAATTGTAAAAACACTAGCTTCTTTGCTTCATTCAGAATTTAAAATATTCATGAGCTGTGTGTACATTATTACCTATTAGACTATTAGTTATTTAATAAAAAGGTTACAATTTTTACAATTTGCTGTGTTTTTTTAAAGTATAAAATGCTTTCATTCATTAAAAAATAAACACATTTTAAAAAAAGCCGGACATACTTCGCACGATGAGTGGTATTCTCTTGACGGGCGTATTAAATTTTAAAGAAACGATAAATCATTTCTTCAGTAAAACAATTCTGAACAAAGAAAGTTAATAATATAAGAAAAAAAAATGTCCAAAATTTTTTTTCACATTTTCAAAATTTTCTTGCGCCAAAATCTTTTTTATAGGATTTTCTATCTATGATTAAATTTTCATAAAATTCGGATCAAAAAATGATGGTTTCCGAGTCGTTTTTGTCAAATTTTGGGTAGTTTTTTCCAAAAAATAAGTTGAAGAATTGAGAAATTCAAAAAATGACAATTAAAGTTCAATCTAGAGGCAAATCCAGTTTCAAAAAGTTATTGATCAAAACTTTTGGACAAGTATTTCTATACGAAAAGTTGTACACAGAAAAATAAATAAATAAAAAATAAACATCATTGTAAAAACACTAACTTCTTCACTTCATTCGAATCTAAAACTGCACTTAAAATATCAGTATTTTATTTCAAATTATAACAACTGACTTTCCAATTAATTTACATACTGTATTTTTCAGGTGAATTTAATATATTTTGTCTGTAAGTAAATTATTATAGTGTATTTTTTTTTCTTTCTATTCAGGTCACAGCCGAACTGTAGTTGGCGTTGAAAAATTATCAGATGGACAAATTTTGCTTTTAGTATTAGATCCGAGTGGTCATTATGATGTGTTGAGAACCGAAGGTGGAATGGCAACTATGACACACATTAGAAAATCTATACATACATTTAAGGCAAAAAAGTATCAACTACTCACAGTCAGAGGCATAATGACAAGTGATTCAGAATTTGAAGTCAGTAATATTTAATCTTATACAATTAAATTTTATAAAATTAAAGCTAGTCTTTGACGTTAAACATTTTTATATAATTTGAACCCAACTAGCATTTAATAAAATTATTCACTCAAGTGTATTAAAAATTAGAATCAGTATTTCAAGAACATTTTTACTTAAAATGTCTACTTAATTAAAATCTTATTGTGTTTGTTTTTATACTTTTTTTATAGTCTTTGCATCAATTTTAAACATATTGTCGAAAGCTTAACTCATTAGTATATACTATCTGTATATATTAAATAATACACCCATTCTAGTAAAGCTGTCATATGTAAGACCTTATTATTTTAAACTGATCTATAATAAAATATAATATATGCTGAACTTTAAGTAATTAAATGGCATTCAATCAAGAAGTCATTTTGATAACTCCGGGTTCATTTTATTTGGATTCCTATAAATTTTATAATTATTTTCATATGTTTATACTATAAAATTACCTATTTTTTAAATTGTTTTATTGGGCAACAATATTTGAATTTCAAGAAATGAAGTATATTTTAGATTTTGAGTCAAGCAATGAGTTTATTTTTTATTTCAACATTTGTCATGTTTTGACCATTAACTTTTTGAAACTGTATTTACTTTTGAATGGTACTTTAAAGTGGTCATTTTTGGAAATTCTGAAATTTTAGAAAAAACTACCCAAATTTGACAAAAAAAGACTCGAAAACCATCTTTTTTTCATCAAAAACTGTAAAAATTTAAATATAAATAGTCAATAATATGAGAAATATTTTAGCACAACAAAATTTAGAAAATAGGAAAAAAATTTTTAATAGTTTTTATTCTCATAAAATATTATTTATTTTTATTAAAATTATCTTTGTTTTTTCCTTTTCTTTATTTATTGCATAAAAAAAAAAAGTAAATTGTAGACGAGAAAGCCAGATGTTGTTCACACTATAGGTATTCTTCATTCTTCAGGTCAGATACTCTTGGTGAGTATATTGAAAATGATGACTATTGTTCATATATATAATGATGACTATGTTCTTTATATTATGAACACACTTCGCTCAGAATATTGTATTTATGATTAAATGGTTTATCGCTTCTTTAAAATTCAACACACCCACCAAGAGTATTTAACCTGAGGAGCGAAGAATACCCATGGTGTGAAGTATATCTGGCTATCTTGTCTATGCTTATCTTTGTTTTACTTTACTTTTATTTGATTTTTGATATGTAACAAGTTTATTTTTTTATTACTTAATAGTATTTTTAAATATTTGAATTCCTTCAAACTATTAATCAATACTTTGAACACCATTTTACAGTTTATTTAATTTTTTTTTTTTTTCATTTATTATTGCAGAGTAGCAAAACGATTATACCTACCCGTGGTTCATAACAACTATGAAGAAACCTATATTTGCAGAGCTTAAAGATTTTGTTTTTATTTAGTCTACTATAATTTTCCTTAAAATATACATAATATATATATATACTGAATTTTGTCAAATAAAATATTATAGCCTAAATGTGAAATAGTGTATAAAATTTAGATTGATTAAGTATTACAAGTTAACACAACTTTTATGTTCACATTTAAAAACCATCTTGTAATTTGTAACTTTAATAATACATTGTATTTAAAATATTTTATAATATATTCTACATTTTTTTCTGATTAAGGCATGTAATGTTATTTATGAAAGCACTTAAAAAATAAATACTGTTGATGTAAATTTAATTTATTTATTACATTTAATAGACTAGAATAAAAGATTATTGTATCTACAATGTAAATTTGTACAAAACGAAATTTAACAGGTTAGAAATGCATACAACTCAAATATTGAAACCCATTTTTCTCATGCATTCCTTGTGTGCTTCAATTAAATTCTGACAATTTTCTTCTCCATTTTCCATAATACTGTAAAAAATTTTAATAATAAAGTAAGAATATAAGAATTTTCTTATAACTAATTTATATATATTTATAGATAACACCAAAAATTCGGTGTTCATAGAGTTATAAGTCTTTAGTTATAGAAACAACATATTTAAGTAATATTTTTTACATATTAGTTTTATAAAATTACTTGAATACTGTAAAAATATAAATAATATTGGACCTTTGTTGATTTTTTTTTAATTTTAATTTTTTTTTTTTTTTATATGATACACAGATTATTCTCTGGTACATATTATAATATGATGTAAGTGTACATTTAGAACATTTAAGTAGAAATTTTCTAAATATATTATTGTTTCAAGTTTGTATAAAATATTAAATATACATACTTTTACTAACTTACAAGTATTAGCTAATAATAATTTACACATTAGGTGGATATTTATTGTCTATATTAGGATATATTGTATTTATGTATACAAAATAAAATGGATACAATGCAATTGGACATGTTAAAAATGCCTATACCTTATATATACTTTTAATATGCATGTATGTATATATATATTTTAAGTGAATAGAAATATATTCTATTTTCTAATTTAATAATATCTATAAATGCTACATAGTTTTTTTAGTAAGACTTTTCATATAAGTAATTACTAAAAATTCAACAAGTAAACGGGTAAAGTATGTATGCTTTCAAAGGTTAGAGCACTAGTGATAAAGCACTAATTAACCATAGTCTGTCCAGCAAGAAAATATGTTACAGCTCAACAAAAATTAAATCGTTTTATGCATTTAACCATGGACACCCTTGAAACATTGGGTCTCTTAAAAGGGGGATGAGGGCAGCTCATCTTCGAAAACAAGGTGTTTTGTCATTGCACAGACTTACCTTGTCTGGGCCCTTATTTGTGTTATGCAAATGATAAAAATAAAAAATCCAGACTATAATAGTAATCAAACATAGTTATAGAAAATATGTGACAATTTGTATTGATACTTAACACTGATTAGGTGTTTTTATAAATATTTAAATAATATCAATGACTTATTTAGAGATTATAGTACAATTCCGAATGACACACAATACAGTCAATCATAACCTTGGCATTGAATTATATTATCCAGCTTAAAAGTTTAATCAAAAACATTAAATATTTGAGGGATTAGACAGTCCACTAATAAGTAAATTTTATTTTAGAATGAATTATACATTTCGGTGCAACGAGTGTTTACGCGCCTACTAATTGAACGAAATAAAAAAAAAAAATACTAAATATTCGATTACCAAGCATCTCTGGCTCTTTTCGTCTCTGGACACGCACAGCAAGGTTTCAATTTCTTCTGTTCTTCGGCGGGCTTTTTGTCTAACGGCACAGCTACGGGTTCATTGCTTTTTAAAGACGTCATCGTTATTGTGGACTGGTAATAACGCAAGTACTTTCAGAATTCGATGAATTGCGTCAGTTGGTGCAAACATGAAACAAGATAAGTATTATTTTAATTTTTTTTTGTGGAAATCATTCAAAATAATTACACATCGTTATTATTATCAGTTTCGACTCTTTTTTTCCTTTTTTGTTTTGAAGGTTATATTTACCATATTTGATCTTAGATAATAAATGAACCTAACCGCGGTTACTTAGATACTATCGTGATGTTACCTAACCATGGATTTTTATAACCGATATCAGTTCTTCCATGACCGTCAATAATTAAACCATGGCTAAAGCATTTTAAGTAAAATTAACCAATTCTGTCAAAATGCTAACTTAAAAATCAATTAGAGACATATTATATGTGAGCGAGGTCATATTAAACTTTCAAGTCTTAATATCGAGAACTAAAAATTTTATGAAATAAAAACATACAAAAAACGAGAAATTTCCAATATTTTCAAAATGCTATACTTAGGCTAAAATTTATCGAATGTTTTTGAAATTTTTATAACATATTTTCGTGATTATTTTTGGTAGTTAGTAAATGTTTCATGATTCTAGCTACATTATTTTTGATATTATGTTAACAAAACGATTTTTAATTTTATGAAAATTCCGGTAATAGTATATTTTGTCTTTTTTCAATAGATTTTCCGCGTTTTTAAAAAGAGTATTGAGAAATTTGAAAAATGACTTCACTAAAGAACCATCTGGGTGTGATTTCGGATCTATAGTGATATTGATCAAAACTTTTGGACAAATATTTCTATACAAAAAAGTGTTCATGAGAGGAGAAATAAAGAAAAAATAAGTAATCATCATTATAAAATCATAAGCACCTTCGCTCCGCTCAGAATTTAAAATACATTTATTTAAGTAGAGAATGGAGTATAAGTTTACCAGAAAATAAGCCAAGATAAAAATTGGACGAGAATAATATTTTAACTGATGAGAAAATAAATATGGGCCCCGACTCCTAAGGGCCTCGTGTTTCGAAGCGCTGTCCCTGTGCTTTGACTACATTTTAAATTGTTGCTGTTATAATTTTCTCCGAAAGTTTCCAAAATTTATTATTCACATTATATACCACTACAGTTCGTTTAAAAAGATGAGAATTTTATATTTTTAATTCGTAAAAACATTTAATTTTTATTGTTAAATGCAAGAAGCATATGAATCTTGCAATATCAACGATGTTTTGCATGTTCTTTCTTTATCGGTAATTAAAGTTTGATTACATAGAGCAATTGTGTAAATATGAACCAGTTCAAAGAATTTGCGAATGCTGTGATGATATCGCTGTAGTACACGTACGTACAATTTCCGTTTTCGAGTAATAACTAATAACGATCGTTCCAAAGAAATGGGGATTTTATTGTTTTTCCGGTTTTTCGGGTGTTTTTTGTTAATTACTGAAAGCATGACGTTGGATTCGGTCCTATTCAGAATGACATCGTCAAAGACAATGTATGACATTCACAGAGTCATGAAGAAAACGAGCGAACTCAAAGAATTCTTTGAATTACTGGACGTGGATTACAAAGACTTTATGATCCGTATAACAGATGCTACGACCGGAAATATTTTATTTTATGACTTAATGCACGCGTACGAAATTTTCAAAGGCTTTAGTCAATCGTTAATGTATCGGGCATTTGTGTACATAGTGCAAAATCTGAGAGAATATTGTAGTTTAGCGATCGATATGATGGTTTTAGACTTCGGCGAAGCCACCACGGAGGAGAAACTCGAAACGATGAGATTTGTAGACGAACACGAATATTGTGTGTTCGCGGCGTTAAACGATTTGGGACCCAATTTGTTGCAGCGTCAACACATCGACTTGTTGTTTGAGAACGTATTTTTATTCCAAACGATCGATCCGGACAACTATTCTGCACTCTGCGATTTAAGACAACAAATACGATTTTACATTAAATGTTACGACCAATTTTTGGCACAGACTGGAATCGGACGCCTCAAACTTCCTCCACGGACGTTTAATATTAAAACATATCGTGAAGCATTGACTATTGTAGAAAAAAGAATCGCAAATTTCTCGCGCAAGTTTTGTCCGATCTGGAAACCGTACGTAGAACGTCATCTTCTCCATGCAGAGACCCAATTACTTCAGAACCAAAGTCCTTTCATTCGGCACGTACTTCAACACGAAAAATGCATAGTAAATGTATGTATTATTTTATGTGTGTATAAGAATGTCTCATTATTAGCTTACGACATATGAAACTAACTGGTGCACTTCCAAATTTTCCGGTAACACGACCTGACCTCGATTCAATGTGACCACCACATATGAAGAATTAAATTATTGTCCCCTGGACTATTTTTAGTAGTTGGTGACAGTTTCAATTTTCTAGTTACATTATTTTGGAAGTTTTATAAAAAAAAAAATCGATGAACTCCCCTTCGCACTATGGGTGTTCTTCGCACGACGGGTGTATTTAATTTTAAAGAAACGATAAATCATTTCTTCAATAAAACGATTCTGAACGAGAGAAGTTAATAATATAAAAAATAAATGAAAAAAAAAAATGTTAGAAAAATGTCCAAAATTTTTTTTCACATTTTCAAAATTTTCTTGCGCCAAAATCTTTCTTATATGATTTTTCATCTATGTTTAAATTTTCATAAAATTTGGATCAAAAAATGATGATTTCCGAGTCGTTTTTGTAAAATTTCGGGTAGTTTTTTCCAAAAAATAAATTGAAAAATTGAGAAATTCAAAAAATGACCTCTTTAAGGTACAATCTAGAGGCAAATCCGGTTTCAAAAAGTTACTGATCGAAACTTTTGGACAAGTATTTCCATACGAAAAGTTGTACACAGAAAAAAAAATATATAAAAAATAAAAAATAAACATCATTGTAAAAACATTAGCTTCTTCACTTCGTTCAGAATCTAAAATGATAGTCAACCAAAATACATCGAACAAGAGTTTTATCTATGTGACTCTTTTTGCAGAAGGCCATATAATCCGGGAAATTATTATTACCGATCGTATAATTCCAGAATTAAAATGTAATTATGTAGACCGTAAAATTCGGGAA
>JAIPRM010004332.1:0-23228 GCA_025469315.1 Stegophylla sp. TES_Ste_2020 | reverse complement strand
ACTTACCAGGTGGAATGAAACATCTCCACAAGGTTACAGCAGCGGCAACAGAATGGCTGACCAATCTGGACATTAGAATCTAAGACCACACAAATAGTATCCCGACTCATCATCCGATGTTCTTATAATATATATTTTATATTATTTTATCTATATTTAATTCACTACTGCCACTACTGTTTTATGCTTTCTAATCAAAATTTTATATTTCTTATTGTAATTTTTGTTTTAATTAGAACTTTAAGTGTTGGATTAAACCATACAAAATAATAATAATAGCCTTGTTTGATGTTCAATATTTTTACCAACTGTGTAATTCAGTGTGAATTTTTGGAAAATTAAAAAAAATCCATTTTGAAAGAATTATCTTTTAGCTGATTTTGAAACTAAACGCCTTATTTGCTGTACAATAAACGTAAAACGTATTGGTTTCCATACAATGATAATAATAAAACAATTCAAATAAGGAAAGGCAAAGTTTTTTTTTTTTTCACCACTCGTAAGTATGTCAAAAAAGGAAATAAATAATTAAATACGACTGCGAAACGAAGGGAAGAGGAGGAAAAATATGGAAAAAATATTTGACAAAAATGTATTTTGTCCATATTCTATAATAGATAAGAATTTCTATTCAATACTTCAAATATTTTAATATAACGTATCTGAGTTGGAAGCATGGGGTGGGGATAGACGACCCTCCCCACAAGGTTTTCTTTTAAATTCTGAACGAAGAATTAAGTGAATTTATTTATTTATAAAAAACTAAAAAAAAGTGGCATAACCCGAATTTTCATTAAAACTAGATTTCATATTTTTTAACATAACTTCAAAAATAATGGGGCTAGAAAGTTTAAATTTTCACCAACTACTAAAAATAGTCGAGAAAACACCTCGCAAATTTTTCAAAAACATTTGATCAATTTTGATGTAAGTATAGAAATTTGAAAAAAAATTGGAAATTTTTCATTTTTTTGAAGTTATAATTTCATAAAATTTTATTGTACGTATATTAAGAGCTGAAAATACAATACAAACATACTTATATGTATAACCAACGGTCCTAAAAAATTTTGAAAATTTAATTCAACTTTTATTATAACCGTTGTATAAGTTTAGTATTTTGACAGAATTCATTAGTTTTACTTAAAATTACACACTAAAACGCATACAAAAAATAATATTGGTTCAACCCTTTATGAAACTCAGTACACAGTTGGAGAATTATATAGCGAATATTTTGATGCGAGAAAATTTTTAACGGACAAATAATTGTAAATTTTACAAGGTTTTGATTCAAAAAAAAATCTGAAAAAGTATGGAAAAATCACTATAAATATTAAATACTATTGATAAAAATAGACTTGGATTACTTTGTGTTATTAATTAATAGTATTGTAATAATTACTGGACATTTGATAACATTTAGTACATTTTATTGAGGTACCTATTACTGAAAAAATAGTTAATTCTATAAATAGCTCAAAATCCAAGTATTCCTGTAAAAATACTAAAATGTTAAAAAATATTTTTTTAATTACAATAAGTTATTTACTCGTCAGATGATTGCATATTAGTATTAAATGAAGGCATTATTATCAATACGTTATCAGTCACAAATGCTGTAAACTTAGTAAAGGAGTACAGTAATATTAGTATAGTAGGTAATAGTAATTAATAAAATATATCAATAATACTACTGTACTTTATCACTTAATTGAGAAACGATGTTCAAATATTATCTTGAAAAATCTTTTTTCTTCATAAAAGAAACATTTTGAGCAGTTTCACATTATAATAAATATTTATTTTCAAATCAATCAAAAATCATTAATTTTATTAATATAATATATGTATATATGTATAGTAGTATTGTGTCCTAAAGATATCACAAATAAATAATAAACTGTAGTATACTCTTAGTTATTATACAATTTACATAGTATATAATATGAACAAATCAATATTAAAATAATTAAAAGGTAAAACAAACCAAAATAATTTATCAAGAAATAGTTTCTTGACACGAGGTCCCAACAAATCATTTTTAATCCAATAGTAGTGAATACAATATTTTAATAAACATATAAAATTAAATTGTAAATTCATTCAACTTTAGCCCGTGCATCCATTTTGTCTTCTTCTTCCGTTGGACGACCCCTCGTACAATGGGGGTTCATTTTTCCATTGACTGCATCTTCTGTGACATGCACACTAACAACGTCTGATCCAGGTATCTCGAACATAGGATCCAACAAAATAGATTCCTGTGAATACAATAAAATTATTACATTAAGCTCCAAAAATATTTTTAACTGGATTTTTAAATAATTTGATTTAATTAAATAACTCTCATAACTTATTAGCAATAAATTATTACCACAATTGCTCGTAATCCTCGAGCTCCTGTTTTTTTTTCTAATGCTTGTGAAGCAATAGCTCTCAGTGCATCATCTGTAAATGTCAGTTCAACGTTGTCCAAGTCGAATAATAGTTTGAATTGTCTAACAGTACTATTTTTGGGTTCAGTCAAAATCCGCACAAGTAAATTTCTATTTAAGGAGTGGAATGGCACAAGAACTGGAAACCTTCCCACAAATTCCTAGAAAAATATAAAAAAAAAAATAATTAATAGTAGGCATACTAAACAATGAATTTTTAAATGCTATGAAATATTATAATAATACAAGCATTTATAAAATATGTAAGTATGAATCGAAATTGGTCCCATCAAATGACGTAAAAAATATACATGTATTTTCTTTAACTTAATCCTATTTTTAGTGAATTAAACATTAGCCAAATTAATTAAACCCGTATCTATAAATCAATCGTCATACCAATAAGGTTTAATGGAATTGAAAATTCGCAAAACCTTTAACACTCTTTCCAAACTCCATAAAATAAACCCACCAGGTTGATAAATTAAGTATACCTTTACATCACCAGCAAATATCACCATAATTTAAGTGATAAAAATGAGCTAGACTAAAAAGTGTTGAAAGAAATGTCTGAATTGAAAGAAAAATTACTGTGCTTTATTTAAAGTGATAAATGTGTTTAACTTTATTTAAAGTAGTGGTTTTAAGTGTTACCACAAAATTTAGTTTAGTCCATTGGGCATTGAACTATTCTTATAGAAAACGAAATAATAAGTATTATATTTTTCATAACATATTGTAATTATTTACATACTGTAAAGATACCAGTTAAATAGACCTTTTATCACACAAAACCGACGGGCATTTTTTTTATAGATTCTTTATAAGTAGTTTAAATTAAAAAAACATGACAAAACTATTTAAAACAAAATAAAATGGACCAAATTGTGTTTAAAATTATTGTTTGTGTGTATGATATTTAAACTTAAAAATGAAATCATGTTTGTATTATTTTACATGCCTATAAACGTTTTAAGCTGAAATTAAATTCATTAATCCTATAATGTTATTCTTTTATTCTTGTTTAATACATTTTAAACAATGAAAAAATTAAAACTCTACAAAATAATAGCATGCTGAGTGTACATTGTATAGAATTTGAATCATTTTAGGAAAATAAAAATGTATAGTTTTTATATTTTTAATAACAAGTTGGAGTTTAAATTAGTTGTCAACAAAACTTATCTAATATAATTCAATATAGTTATGAATAATATATTAAATATAAAATTAATCACCGGAATCATTCCGAATTGAATTAAATCTCTTGGTTCTACTTTTTTCAATAACCCATCACGTTCAGCATTTTCTTTTTCAATATCAGTGTATGAAATTACTGAATCTGAACGATCAGCTTCAGCAGCAGCTCTTCTACTGCCCGTAGCAGTATCAACTCCTGATCCAAATCCTAGACTCTGTAAGATAAAACAAATTATTTTCAATTTAAGACAATACGTTTTAATAATTATTATGTATAATCTTTACATTCTGATTTCTTCTACGACTAATAAGTCTATCTAGACCAGTGAATGCACCAGAAGCAACAAAAAGGATATTAGTTGTGTCTACTTGAACCGTTTCATTGCGAAGTTTTCTATTATTTTTTTCTGGTACATTTACGACAGTGCCTTCCAACATCTAAGAACAAAATATTTATTATTTAATATTAGTGTATTATAAAAGCATGTCATAAATTACTTAAATAAAATAAAATTTAAATTACTAAAATTCAATTTTCAAGAGACAATTTATAAAATTTTAAATACCTATGATTTGTAAACAACTAATATAAGCTTTGATCAATTCGTATTGTATTTTGATAATTATAAATATAATATAATAAAAAAAATTATTTTAAAACAGTATTTAAGTATAGTAAACACAAGCTGTTTGATAAAATAATTTTGATGATTATATGATATTTAAAATTTCAACAGAACATCTCTTTCTTAATGTGTCAATAACATTAATTTGTAATAATGTTAAAATAATTACTTTAATGCATTTTAGCCAATTATTTGGTAAATTAGTATAGTATTTCTGATTTCAGCTTCACAGGAGTTCACAATTTGATGTCAATGAAATATACAAATATAATAGAAATATCAAGTTTATATAAAAACTGAATTTCTAGGAGTTAATAATACTATATACATAGAGTTTAATAAAAGTTATGACACCCAGAAATAAAATCAAAATTTGGATTAGTTCTAAAGCTCCAATAATGTTGACAATATTTATTTACTTTCTCCCTTACGATAGGAAATCTGGAAAATTTTAAGAAACATTTTTTGATAATAAAGTTGCTTTGAACTTGAAGAGGCTTAACACTACTTATAATTTTTCAGAATAAATTTAAATTTGATCAGTTATTGCATAGATTCAATAGTATACAATGTATAAATATTGTACTAGGGTTTTATCTCAAATTAAATTAGTTCTAGTATTTGATGTAAGAAATAAAACCTGTTTCCATATTCTACTTAGTTCTAGAAATTATGTTAATATGATCTGATATACTACTTGTCTGTCATGTAACGAACTGGTTAATTTAGATTCTATTTCTAAACTGAGAATGAATATGCATGTTTATAATAATTTATCATTACCGATATATTATATTATTAATTATTGTGTTTTGGTTTTATAATAATATTCTCTGCACTTTTACTTTAACATGTGTTTAATTATTAAATAAATACTTATTTAATGATAAAATTACTTTCAACATTCCTTGTTGGACTCCTTCGCCTCCTACATCTCTCAGTTGATGAATTCCAGGAACTGCACCAATTTTGTCTATTTCATCTAGGAAAACAATACCTAAACACGTAATCATTTAAATTAATTTTTAGAATCAAAATATATAACTTATGCTAAATTCAGATGAAAAAATTAATATTATTATTTATAAAGTATTGTTGTACAAATAATTTACAGAAGACCAAATTTTTGGCTGCACATTAAAAATAAATACCTTTTTTTTATTAAAAAAGCAATAAAAATTTGATTTTTTATAGTATATGTATACTATATTGTCTTTATTAATATTAGTACTAATTATGTTGG
Organism: Stegophylla sp. TES_Ste_2020; assembly: GCA_025469315.1. Taxonomy (NCBI): domain Eukaryota; kingdom Metazoa; phylum Arthropoda; class Insecta; order Hemiptera; family Aphididae; genus Stegophylla; species Stegophylla sp. TES_Ste_2020. The sequence continues at coordinate 17,721 of JAIPRM010004332.1, read as the reverse complement.
TTTATGATAATTAGAGCCTCTATTATTTTATTATGATGTTTATATTTTATTGAAATTTAAAATTATTTATGGAATATTAATTAAGTGTAAGGAAATACATGAGTTGCAATATTCGTTTTTCGTAAATGTTATATATATAACATAATAATTATTAGTTCAACATTTAAGTTCAATACGTGTATATCAGTATAATATGTAAGATCAGTATACAATCACACAAATCATTCATTCAAAAACGAATTAATATTGTAATTTTGGTCGAATTACGATCATTTGGTGATACTAGTACTTATTATTACGTATTTTATCATACAAATTTGATCATTAATGAATTGAACATGTATTATTCTGTTATTAAATAACAATTGTTAAACATACTGACAATTAGTATTTACTATTGTACATTAACTAAAAACTCCGCTTAAAATCATTATATTTAAGAATCATTATATTTTTATCCTTTCTTTAAAATTGAACACACCCACCAAGAATATCCCATCCGATGTATTTAGAATACACACGGAGCAAGGTATATCCAGCTTTTTAAAAACATTTTTGATAGACATCAGTTTTATTAAAGGAAATATTGATTGTATTTTGAGTCAATACTCAACAGTAACACTGAACACAGTAACCCACTAAGATTTCTCAATTGTGTTTCCTCTGGTTAATAAATATTATTAAACTCTGTTATTTTTATAATACTTACAAGGCTGCTGAAGATTACGATAATTAAATTTTTCATCAAATACAAACGTTTTAGAAAAAATTTAAAAACAGATCATTTTATTTGATTATTTATTAATTATATATGTTAAGTTTGATGATAGCAATTTCATTATATATTTTTCTTCAAATATGTGTGGTTCAACTAATTATTTATTTTATAATAATAGCGTTATCATAGAAAAAAATCAGATAATATCAAAACACTACAAGTATTAAGTAACGTTTTATTGCAACATTGTTAATTGTTGTCTTTAGCCTTGTAAGACACATCAAAATAAAAAATAGAATTTGATTACATTTACTAGGTTTAACCAGGTAGATAACGCAATAAGTAAATTCTCATGGTTCACGCTGTATATAATTTTAGAATTAATTAATTTGGTGAACACCAAAATACTTATAAATGAATATTGTTATACAAATCTCTATTAAAGCATACAATTTTGAACAATTTATTAATGTATTAATTAATATTTTAAATGCTTTATGTAGAGTTAACTTATTTAGCTATCCAAATAAACTAAAATAAGCAATTAAACTATTAAAAATGTAGTGTTATTAATAATATAATTAGTTTTCTTATTCATACTACTACACTTTTTTTTTTTTTACTTTATATACTTCAATTGTTATTTTAAAAACAATAGAAGAACAATAACTATTTGATAGTATGATGTAATATGTATTGTTAATGTGGACAAATATTCTTTGTAAACATTAAACCATGATCCTAAATCCTAATAACACAACCATGAGTCAGTCATTCATATTTTTTATACATAACATTCAACCTTGTGACAATCTTTTGATATACAATAAGATGTTGAGTAATAAATCCAATGACTGATGATGAAAACCCTAAAGGAACCATTACAAGGGGATTTATACTCTTATACAATGATAAGAAATGCGTAATTACCTCGTTGTATGTTTTAAGTCTAAAAAAGTAGAAATAAATTTTTTGTGAAACATGTTGAACGAAATAAAACTTCTAGAAGAAAAATCAAGTTATACTTTATTTAAAATTCTAAGTAATATACCATCAATGTATTTTTCTTATAAGAATAATATTTAAAATTTAGTTGAAATTAAAAAATGTAATACATAATATCATAATAATAATTAAAGATAATGCCATAAAATTTACTTAGAATGCCCTGAAAAGGGTATTGAGCTAAATTCTATTAAAAGTAATAGTCCTTTTAGCATTTCACTTATATAACTTTAATTATAACATTAATAATACATAACCACAAACCCAAAAAGCCGAACAGATTTTGCACTACAGATATTCTTCACTCCTCGGATGGGACTTGGTGTGTATGTTGAATTTAAAAGAAACAATAAATCATTTTTTCAATAAAATGATTCTGAGTAGAGCTCAGTTTATATAAGTTAATTTTACTATAAATTATAAAGTTTATTATTATTACAAAAGAATTTATTTTTTACGAACACAGTTATTAATTGAAAACAGGAAAAGTGTTCCAAAATTTTTTTTACCGAAATATTTTTGATATTATTGTCCATCTATATTTTAATTTTGAAAAAATTTGGATTACAAAAAAAGTTTTTGAGCAGTTTTTGTCAAAATTTTGGGTAGTTTATCCTAAATTTTAAATAAACTATTAAGAATTTTGAAAAGTGACTAACCAAAAGTACCTAAATGCGCAAAATTTTGATTTAAAAAGTTGCTGATCCAAACTTTTGGACAAGTATATCAATAAGATTATCTGTATACTGTAAAATCACTACACTCAGAATCTAAAAATAAAAATTTTTCTATATGGGGACAGCTACAAAATAAAACAAGTGAAACTAAATAAAAACAAACATGTTAATTTTACAACTGAAATTGTCATATTGTTAAAATTATGTATTTAAATTTATGAATATGCACATTTTAAGTATTTAAGTCCTAGGACTTACAAACTAAAATTTTTTCATAATAATTTAATTTAAACAAGCTGATATTAGAAAATGTTTTCTACCAATTATATACCTAACCAAAATTTTATTCCTAAAAGAATTTTTTTTTTTTCGTTATTTATGTACACGATGTTCCAGTACAATTTGACAAATGCAATTTCGTGCTTAAATCTTTGGTACAGATTAATCAATTCATTTTCTACGATTTTTTTTAAGTTTGCGAATAATTTAATAATATTGTCAAGTACGTCATAAATCATAATAATGATAATATTATGATGTAAATTGGTGATATTACAACTTATTTAACAATATTATTAAATTATTAGTAAACTTAAAATATCTTAGAAAATGACTGATTAACTTTTATTAGAAATTCAAGCACTTATATTTTTCTAAAAAATATAATTTTTTGAATTTTTCTGAAACTATAGTGTAGTACAAAATTTTAAATTTGGAAAACTTGGGTTTCCTCCTCCCCCCCCAAAAAAAAAAAAAAAAATTTAAGAATTATTAACAGAACTAAAGTTAATGCATTTGTCAAATCGTACTGGGACACCCTGCACTGAACAATTATATTTTTAAAACTTTTATCTTACCAGTTTGAGCTTTTTCCACATCATAATTTGCAGCCTGTAGAAGTTTTCCAATTACACTCTCAATATCTTCTCCAACATAACCAGCTTGTGTTAAATTTGTACAATCACAAATTGCAAATGGTACATCTAATTGCTTAGCTATTGTCTGTGCTAATAAAGTTTTTCCTAAAACAATTGCAAAAATCTTGTTAAAATAAATACTTAAATGTATTTTCATAGTTGCTTATTTTAAATAATATATAAACAAATGAAATTCATACCACATCCTGTAGGTCCTAATAATATAATGTTACTCTTTTCTAAATGTGTATCTTCAAATATGGAAGAAATTTTACCATCATCTTGACTATTTTTTGAACTATCCATTTGTGGCATTCCAAATGAATGATTAGTAGAAAAATGTTCTAAAACATAATATTACATAAATTTTATGTGACCTAAATAGTGAAAACTGTATTATTCATATGTATAAATTTTAGCACAAATAAACTATTATCAATAGTTGAATTATAATTGACATTAATACATAAGATATTTTCTGTTGGTAATTATTTATTATGTTCTCAAAATGTTGTACACTATACTAGTGGTACATAAGCCTCTTAAGAATGAATAATTTCAACTCTAAAACGTTTAGATATTATTAAGATACACTATGATATAAATTTATCTTGAATAAGAAATTAACAAATTAGCATTAAGATCACGGACACTTTTGTTATAGAAATTAAATAACTTCAAACATTTTATTAACTTTTATAGGTAAAATACACTTTAAATTAAATGTATACAAATTAATTTCATATATTAGTGTACAGTGAATAAATTTCACTATAAATAATTACACCACTTCCTATGAACAAAATTTAAATATAAATTATCCAAAATAATAGTAACCTCTTGAATTTTGCAAATTATCAAGTACCCGTTGATCAATTAAATCATTTTTTTGAGATGGAGTTAAGTTGTGAATAATACGTTTACAATGATTATAAACTGCCACAGCTAACACTTTCTTGGCTAAATCCTGACCAATCACATACTTATTCAGGTTAAGAAAAATCTGTATAAAACATACAAAAATAATTATTAAACATTAGTTTTAAAACAATTATAACAATTGTTTTGTAGTTTAATCTAATTGTAAATGTTCATACTTTAATACATTAAGAAATCTCTACATTCTAAATTATTTATTTTATTTTTATATTCGAGTTTTGAAACTTAATAAGATATTAATTGAAAACATTCAAAGTAAAAACAATAACAGAAATTTGTTGAGCCTAAAATATTTGAAAGACAATTTAAATATTTATAGTGCTTTGAAGTAATCAGACTAACCACCAGTGGTGTAACTTCAAAATTTGGGCCAGAGGGCGAATTTTTCAGAGGGCCCCCCTCATCTAGATATATAGATCTAGATATATCTAAGCGGGTGCATATCCTTACTAAAAAATTTTAAATTTTTTCTCTACATATTATTACATATAGGTATTATTAAAAAGTAAATACATACATAGTATACAAAATACATTTCGTTGATATAGTAATATTCACACTTATACAGGCTACTACATAGTATAATAATAGAGATAATTTATATTAATTTTGAATTATTAAAAACAAAAAATATTTAGTTTTGTAGTTTACTATGATAGAAAAAAAATAGTTCTAATTAAATATTAATAGTAAAACAAATTGTATTATTAAGGATCCCTCTGCGAACGGGCCTAGGTGCAACCACATCCTCTGATCCCTCTTAGTTACGCCACTGCTAACCACACAACATGCGATACTAAAAGCCTATATCATTTTCGCGACAACAACAGATTATCCATATGGTTACGAAGTATGAGTATCTTTTTACACATTTCTGTATTATCTAAGGCATTATTTCTTCATTATTATTACACAGCACCATATAACATTTAAGGAATTTTTGATAGCATGTTATACATATTCAATGCGGATAAATAAAAATGTTGAACAAATTTAAATTATTCAGCTACATTTCTAGTTTTTTATCTTCTCTCCCATTCTAAAAATAAATTTTTTAAATTTAATATTAAGTTTAGCTATTATTTTTTTTTCTGTTTACTACTATCATTAGGAATTATTACCTATAAGAATATACATATTCAATTAATAAAGCAAAAACTATAATTAAATTGTTACATGAAATATTAAAATGAATATAATTATTTACATAAACATAAATATTTACACAATACAAATTATATTATTAGATTTTTAAGCTATTATTGTTAATTGTTTTAATAGATCAAGTATTCAATTTTATCAATAAGTACTTAATACTTTGGATAAGATGGTTAGTTTTAGATTCTGAGCAGAGCGAAGAAGCTTATGAATTTACAATGTTTATTTATTTATTTTTTCCGTTTTGTGAAAACTTTTGCATATAGAAATACTAATCCAAAAGCTTCGATCAGCCACTTTTTAAATCAAAATTTGACTTTATTACTTTATATTTGGCATTTTTCAAAATTTACATTATTTCAAAGGGTGAACACTTGTCGCTTTGATTGTTCGTTATTGTTCGTACCCTCCCTTCCCCTCCTTTACCATGGTAAAGTAGTAATTATTGTTATGTGGTTATTGTATAATAAATGAACCTTGATCAGAATCGTTTTATTGAAGAAATGATTTATTGTTTCTTTAAAATTCAATACAATCACCAAAAATATGTCACTTGGAAAGCAAATTATGTTCGGTCTCTTTCTTTTACAGTAAAAATTAAAATTAACAACTGTAAAATTAATATTTATTTTAGCAAAATAATTAACTAACAAATTAACTAATATTCTACCAAGGTATACACTTTTATATTTATAACTTCACATTATTAAAGACTCTTCAAGTATTGAGAAAATATAATAAAAAGTGCTAGCTTTAGAAGTTTTAAATTAGAGAACATAATCCCTACACCTATACATAATACTTATACTTAGTTATCAAAGAAAATAGGTACTTTGCAAAAATTGATTAATTTTTATCCAACCATAGGCACCCACTTAATTATGATTTTTTATTCATTAGATTTCAAGTAAAGTAAAAAAACTAATTGAATGGTAAGGTATATTTATTTATTTATTTATTTTGATAACATTTATCATTTAAAAAGTAAAAATGCTCCTTTAATTTCAAGTGGACCTACTACCTATTCAAATAATTAGAAATTGGTCACAGATTAAAATTCAGTTAATATCAAAATTCCTGGTAGTTTACTAACAGAAAAATGAAGGAAAAAATGAAAATACCTAAGCAAGGATTGGTGACAAAATCTTGTCCACTATTTTAGAAATAAAATTTTTATTATTAGATTATTGAATGTGATATAATCACTGAAATATAAAATAAATAATAATATAAAACTATAAACATCATAAAACATTTAAATATGTCTTCTTGGTTTTAATAAACCGTATTAAAATAGGACTATATAATAGTTAATGCTATGGTAAAATAGTCATTATAATATTATAATCTATGTGACTTGAGAATATTTAAAAGGCTGAATGTACCTATGGATAAATAATAGTTTGTAGGTAATTGAATAGGTACATGAACATTACAATAGGTACTTTTAATTGATTTGATTGATCTTTAATGTGATTACTAACTTCTTTTGGAACTGGTGGAGGTTTATATTTGTTTTGTTCTTCTGTTACATTTTTTAAATTACTTTCCTCAGCTGAAATCACTTTGAACACGTGATAACATCTCTGACATCTCAAAAATCGATTAGAAGCTACAACAGAACAATAATAAGTTTAAAAAATAATTCAATAATCATTCACATATGTGACATATTACTCAAAAAAAACTCTAGATTGGAACCGGGAGTTTTGCATTTCGGACAGAGTATGCCTGTGTGGCCTGTATGGTCACCCTTATGCCCGGAAGTCCCAGAGTCATCGATGTTACAAACGCTGTGTGACGTATGGAAATTGCGATGGTGAACTTTAGTGTGCTGACCATGGGTCGTGGCGACACCTTCGAAAATACAAGGACAAGGTTATGTCTTGAGGAAGAATGTCAACCAACGATTATGGTGTAGGCGAGTGTTACTTACTTAGGCTTCTTGTTAAATTTAAATATCCAGTGTAGTGTTTGGACTGTATACACTTGGAGCACAGGTATTTCAGTCTGGTCGCCATATTATACGTTGAGGGTCTCTGCGCGACGAACGAGAGAACAGTCTGTGTAACACAGAACGCGATTTTAAAAGTGTTGAGTACGTTTTACTATTCTAAATGAAAACGATAACGATAATTAAATACAAACACAATAAAATAGAGAAAAAAAAAACGTTGTCTCCGCAGAGGACAACGGTGGACGGCGGGATCTCCGCACGCGACGACGAGAGAACTTTTGGAAGATTAACTGATACCGGTACAAAACACGTCACTGGCCGACTGTGGTCGCGGGTTTTGTGCGATGTGCGAGTGTGCGATGCACGTCTTCGGTTCCAGCGAACAGAGGGAGAGAAAGAATGAACGCAAGTGGGGCGACGGTGGCGGCGTCGCGGGCGGAAGATCCTTGGTCGCGGGCCAGTCGACGGCGAGTCGGACGTCAATAGTAGCAATTCCTCGAACACTGGTTGCGCGGCTAACGGACCACAGACATAAATTCTATTTATTTAATATTTTTCTATGATGTATCTATTATTATTATTATTATTATTATTGTTTTTTTGTAAACAACCACTGTGATAGTGGTACGAGGTCAATCGATCAGCTGATGTTGTCGCGGTGCTCCTTTCATTGTAGACGAACTGTGAACAACTGTGAAAGAGACAATGTTTTTAGTAAGTTCGGGAAGCCGTATATCCGTACTGAAGAGATTTACGACGAAGACAAAGTCAACATTATTAGAAAAATATGGCATACACAATGGAACTATCATCTAAATTGTATACCGAGGTAGTGGTTATCTCTTTTTAACAAGGTCGGACTCACGACGAACTGCAGCAGGCTCATTAAGCCTGTGTGGCAAAAGTAAAACGTTGTTTAGCATCAGCTGTGCTCTGTGCAGTTACGGGCAAATTTCCGCATGAGGATTCATGAAGTACCCGCACCAAAAACAACAGGACGTTGCCACACCGCCGAAGCGAATTTGATCGTGTGTGTGCGCGCGCGCGCGCGCGTGAGTTCATTACCGCCATACCGATTTAAAATAATGAATTTATGTAACTGCGAATATTGCGTTTGCGATTATTAATGATAATTATTATGCGCCGCGCGCGAATGTAATAATATACGCTGTCGGTAGTAGCTAGCATAGACAGCTATGGTTGGAGGGGCACGGTGGTAGATGTGTCGGGCGGGCATTGCTAGTTTTCGTACATTCGTAACTTCTTTAGGTAGTAGGCAGTAGCAATGATTATAGAATAGACATTCTATAATCAATGGTGGTAGTATGTAGCTGTTACTTCAGCAGTTACTTGTTATTTATCCACTCGGCCGTGACTCGATGTCGCCCGGACGACGACGCTACCGGCTACTACTTAATCATTTAAAAAATAATAATAATTGTTACTCAGTAGTATATTTATTATGAAAAATAAATAATATGTAGCCGGTGGCACGTGTATCGTCGTCGTTGTCTCGACAGCGTTTGTGTTTTGGTTGTTGACTGTTGTTGTTGTTAAATAAAATTATAGTCTCGTTATAAACACAGTCGAGACCTATATTTTAACGAGCTGGACCGCCGTCACGTTCTTTATTTATACATTTTTAAAACGTGTGCGATGGACGATTTGCTATTTGCGCGTCGCAGAATAAATTTGAAATTCTGTTTCGATTTCGTCCCGCGATAAAATTTGTAACTCCGGACATACTTTGCACCATGGGTATTCTTCGCTCCTTGGGTGGGATACTTTCGGTGGGTGATTGCATATTAAAAGCCGGTCAGCCGAAATACTTGGGATTGTGTTAAATTTTAAAGAAACGATGTATCATTTTGCTTCAATAAAAAGATTCTGATTTTATTTTTACCAGGTCAGTTTTATATCCCACTATTGTATGAGAACTGAGAATAAGAGAAAAACAAATTTGAGAAGGAAAATGTGTTCAAAAAAAATTTGCACATTGAAAATTTTCTTTCACAAAAATAACTTATGTATTATTATTATCTGTCTATATTTAAATTAAAAAAAAAAATTAAGTCATTTTTGTTAAATGTGGGAAAATTTATTAAGAATTTCGAAAAATTACGTTTCTAAAATATCATCTAGAGCCGAATTATGATTCAAAAAGTTGCTGGTAAAAACTTTTGAATGATTATTTCTATACAAAAAAGTGATCACAGAAAAATAAATAAGTATCATTGTAAAAACACTAGCTTCTTTGGTCCACTCAGAATCTAAAATAAGTACCTGATCAACCTGACTACCTAACTATGTATATAAAATACCCTTAGATATCTATAAATTATATTATAAAAACAGCTAATTGCGAACCCATGTTATTGTCATGGGTAAGTAATTATAAAAATAATTAAATACATTGACTGTGACAAATAACTTTTATTTCAAATATCTAATACCTATAAAGAATTGATAATAACGTTTATTTTATTTCAATAGAATGTTCAGAATAACTATTGTGGTTATAAATAGATTATTTTTTAAATCGATATAGAAATTATTTTCTTTTGACAGCCAACCAAATCGTATTACTGTTTTAAAATTAATTTCACGTTTATCAAAAAAAAAAAAATCTTTGACGTAGCAAATGATGTTGGTTAATTATGTATTCACTTTTCGATAAATTAAACACAACTATGTAAACGTTGACTTACAGGTAAAGCACTTCAGAGATTACGAAAAAATTTGTATAGTAAATCTATTGTAAACGTATAAATTCATGTCCTATACTCATAAATCATTAAACATACACCCTAACAGCGAGTAAAAATTAGCGTTACGTTTTAAATCTTTTAATAATAAAAAGGAATGATTGTTAAAGAACTATATTTCAATATTTGATTTCAGATAAATTAAAACGATGGTATTTTCGGTAGAAAATAATTCTGTATATTTATTTGCATAATACTGCAGTGTTAATACTCAAGTGTATGATACCCCCCCCACTCACATATACACATGATAGTGAATATGTACCGATTCTTATTGATATATATATATTATGGGGTGGCCCGCCACTATAATTGTATACATAAACTGTTAAAAATATATTGTACCCGTCCTTCTTCCCTGGAATCACCTCGTAAGTTATGTCACCGCATGCGTCGTCGTATAACGCGAAACGACACCCGTTTTACTCGTTTGATATGAAATTTCGCTGATATATTAATATGAGTTCAAACTTGTTCGACAATAATAATCTAACTGTGTTAATCGGTTTTATTGTCGTAAACCCTTATGAATAAATTATTACTTTATTACTCGTGTGAAAATAATAATCAAAATAAGCGGTATTGCCACAATTTACCCGTGTGAAAACAGCTTTTTCGGCGGCGTCTTCTGTTTTGATAAAATATGTATCGAGGCATATTTATATAAGAGTAACGCAGTTCAGTCGAATGTCAAACCTCACATTATAATAATATTGCCAAATATTTTACGTCCATTCGTCCCGATTCCCAAACAAATTAAATAAAATCGTTAATAACTATAATATTTGACACAATGTAATATTATAAAGTTAATAGTTTATAATAATTAGAATAAAAAAAAATATATATATATAAAAACAAAATGGATATTTTACCCTTGAACCCTTGAGGCTAACCTGGCTAACAATGGGCCATATACTGAGCTGAAAATAGTACAAAGCAATATATTATATAGCATATTATATTGCACTCGATGGCAAAATATTTCTGAACGATTTTTAATAATTAATGTCAACAATACGTTTGGTAAATCAAAATGTTTACGACGAATTTTGACGTTGAAAAAAATTAAGTCATTTAATTATAACTGCATTCAAAATATTAAACTGTATGCACACATATATAACAAAAAATAACTGATTGTTGTATTAAAATATATTGTATGGTATAGTATAGGGTGACCAATGACCATACGTCCTGTTTTATACAGGATTGTCCTTTATTTCGGCTCTGCGTCCTGTTGTCCTGATAAACTTCTCTCAGGACGTTTTTTGCCGTCCCGTAATTTCAAGTCTGTCCCATATTAATCCCATTTTTTGACTTACTTGTTGATTAAATCTATTTTTGAAATGAAATTATTGAATAAAATAATGTAAAAATCTAAAAATCTTGTGGATACCAATAAATAAATTATAATTGTAAAATGAATTTAATTTAAGTTTTTTTTAGAAAGTAAAGTAGTAAACAACATATATGAATAAAGGATTTGAAGGTTAGGTTAGGTTAAAAAGTATCAATTTAGTTTAATTATGTTATATATATATATATATAAAATATTTTTGTCCTGTATTTTATTTTCTTAAATATAGTCACCCTAGTATAATACCTCAAGTACTTATTATTCGTATTATTTATTTACGTACACTCAGTGGCGGTCTGAGTACTTATTCTTTGGTCGGTTAGAATATAATAAGACCCAAAATCAATGAGGCCACTAGCAAGTAGCTAAGGGTCTTTTTACATCATTACATTTTTAAAGATACCTACCAAATCATTTTTGAGTTCTAAATTCCACCTCTTCTAAAAAAATATGAACATTTTTTTTGTAAGTACTTTATTTAAATTTAGGTTTCATTTAAACTTTTATCCCTTGGCCAATATAAAAACAAATGACAAAATGTTTATGATTATCTTATTACAGCAAAATATTCGCGATGAAATTCTCTACCAAGGCACCAAGTTTAAAACAATCGGTCGAACCAATATTTATTTTTATGTACATTAAAGTGTGTAATTTTAGGTAAAGCTAACGAATTTTGTCGAAATTCTAACTTTAAACGGTTATAGAGAAAAAAGTTGACTAACGGTTTTCGAGATATTTTCAGCTCAATTAGACAAATGTATCAGTGAGATCATATTAAATTTTCAAGTCTTAATATCAAAAATCAAAAATTTTATTACATAAAAACTAACGAAAAAAGAGAAATTTCCATATTAAAATAATTTTTAAAATTTGGTAAGGTTGATCTACAAATTGTATAAACTAGTATGAGTATACTAGGAATTTAATATAAATTACTAATTAATAATTTATCAATATTTTTACATCTCAAATTTATTAGGACCATACATTTCACGCTATTACAGCTGATTTTAAACAAAATCAACAAACTTTTTGAATCAATTATAAAATATTGCGATTACGAAATTAAATATAAATCGTCACAATGCGATCCCTACACAATTTTTCATTTTGTACTACACACAATTCTGATCCCCACTATTTTCCCAATCGTTTTCAATAACAATTACTGTAAAATAAAACAATCATATTTTAAATTATTAACAAAAATATAATACATATTTAATATTAAAATATTGATTAAATTAAATGGTTATTGCCTATATAGACTGTACTAAATAATATTTAGAACTTCGAATTCGTACCTATGTTAACATTAACCAAAACCATGTTGTGTATGTCAACATTGACCAAAATCATCATGTAAATGTCAACATTCACCAATCTCTAGGATATTGTGCATCTCGACATTCACCAAACAACTGTTTATGCAGTACGCCTCACCGATTGCGGACATACACAGTAACATGTATAATACAAATATATATATTACTTAATTTATTATATAAAACGAATTTTATTTTAATTATTTAATAAATTCTGTTTTGCAAAACTCGTTTTAATTCACACGATTATTTTTCTTTACATAATTAGCATATTTTATATTGAAAATAAAAGTGCATAAATGCATGCGTATATTTTAAACGTTTTTTGTGAATATAATAATTCCGCGGATCTTAATTATTACTATAAAAAAATTGTTGCGTACAATAACAAGGTGGGTAAGTAGTATTTAAATTAATTTCGCGTACGTAAAAACATTGAAGAATTGGGAAATTCCAAAAATTATCTCTTTAACTAGACGCAAATCCGGTTTGAAAAAGTTGCTTTTCGAGACTTTTGAACAAATAGATCCTTACGAAAAAGTATTCACAGAAAAAAAAAATAAATAAACATCATTGTAAAAACACTAGCTTCTTCACTTCGTTCAGAATCTAAAAAATAATTTGCTTTTATAAATGATATAAAAATATAAACACAATGATTGATACACATTTTGAAAAAAGTTATTTCGTTCAAATGCAACAAAATCTATAGTAGTTAATACAATAATTATGTAAAATATAATCAAATTTATTGATAATTAATCTACGATTATACAATAATAATTTTATTTAAATTTAAAATGAAGATGAAAATATTCACAGACTTATTCGAATAATTTTCAAGTATTCCAAAATGTTATTCTAAATATATTTGTTGGAATATATTCGAATACATTTTGAATGACTTCCGTTCATCCGTTTGTTCGAATAAGTATTCTGAATACAAAATAAAAATATTGACAAGACCGAGTAACAACACCGGGTCGCCTTAACCTATTCGAAGAAAATAATAGAGTTAATACAACCATAACATACATATTATTATTATATCCGTCATAGCAATAATTTACCCGAGGGCCAACGTGCTTACACCCACTACCGTTCACCCAATGTTTTTTCCGAGGAGCAACAAAACGACGACGAAGGACTAACCATTCGGCGGTATTTATAATATATTAATATCAGATTACACTATACATTGGGTACTCAAATTACATTGTTGTTCATTATTTATATTTATTATATAATCAACGGCTTTTACAAAAATATTAACAGACAAGAAATACATAGATAACAGATAAAAACATATTATAAGAAGCATAACTTATACTAACTATTAAATATTAGAGAGAAGAAAAAAAAAATATATTAAATAAATAAATAAAATAAACATGATGTAAATTGTAATATGAAACAAGATGTGAGCCTTCGTACTGAATAATAATTATACGAAATAATGAATAGTTCGAATACACGTATAAAATTGAATAACGACTAGTACTTAAATATTATCGACATAGGCGTAACACAAGCCATTTTTTAACTCATTTTTATTAAGGCAACCGACCGCAGAACTTATCGATATAGTTGAACGATTTTATAACAACTATAGTCTATACATAATATAGAAGTTACATAAATGCCCTAAAAACGCTAAAAAATGCACTAAAAAATGTTTTATAAATAAACTTGCATTAAAATCATTTGATTTTTGATTAATCCAATGAACAAAAATTATGTATAAATATGAAAATTTAGCAAAAAAAAAAAAAAAAGCCGGACATACTTCGCACGACGAGTGGGATTCTCTTGACGGGTGTGTTGAATTTTAAAGAAACGATAAATCATTTCTTCAATAAAACGATTCTAAACGAAGGAAGTTAATAATTAGGGCTGTGAATTTGTAGGAAAGTGCATTTTTTTTTTTAGTGGTTGTGAAACATAGCTTTGTAAGTACATAATTTGAATTATGTAATAACAAATCCATGTATGAAACTTTTATTTTACATTTTTTGACGTTTTTAATTTTTTAGGTCATTTTTTTGCATCTTTAAGTCATATTTTTCTTTTTTAGTTCATTTCCGCTGTTTTTAATTAAATTCCGTCAAATAACTTTTTTTAAAAGCTTTTTTTTGTTTTACCAGGCTACATATACGTCAAATTTAAAAAATTTTAAAAATTAATTTTTTTTTAAAATTTTTCAATACATTATACAAAATTCAAATTCAACCAATAATTTTATTATTATTTTTTTTTATTAAATAAACATATTTTTATGCATGTAAAATTAAAGCTACTTATGTAGTAATGTATAATATCAATATAAATATAAAAATTAAATTAAAAACTATTTTAAGTGCATTTTATACTATGATTTTGGTATTTTATATTGTATTTTTTGCATTTTATGTGTATATTTCATTGCATTTTTTTGTCATTTTTAAAGGTTTTTTTAGTGCATTAAATTCACAGCCCTATTAATAATATAAAGAATAAATGAAAAAAAAAAAAAATGTTAGAAAAATGTCCAAAATTTTCTTGCGCCAAAATCTTTCTCATATTATTTTCTATCTATGTTTAAATTTTCATCATAATTTTCATTTTGTCAAATTTTGGGTAGTTTTTTCCAAAAGAATTGAGAAATTCAAAAAATGACCTCTCTAAGGTACCATTTAGAGGCGAATCCGGTTTCAAAGAGTTGCTGATCGAAACTTTTGGACAAATATTTCCATATGAAAAGTTGTACACAGAAAAAAAAAGAAAAAATAAACAATTGTAAAAACACTATAGCTTCTTCACTTCGTCCAGAACCTAAAAAAAAAAAATAAATAATAATGTTTTGAAAACACGTTTTATTTTGTGTACAAACTCCTTTGTTCTTCGTCGACAGTTACCTGTTAACACAATGTAGCGCGGTAAATTTTTTTTAATTCCGGTTTTGCTGTCACCACGCAGACATCCTACTCCGGCGCGCGGAAACGACCGACCGGACGGCAAAATATCAACAAAAAAAAAAAAATAATAATAATATGAACAATAAAATAATATGTTAATCCACTCGGTCCGACCGGATGGCAATGGCGAACCACTACCGTCGTTGCCATCTCGAAGGACTTCCGTCTTTCCGCATTTACGTCGTTAATATTACACGAAGTACCATCGTTAAAATTATTCTGACCCGTTCCGAACGCGTACGCGATTATTGTCGTAATAAAAACACGAGATTCAAAATACATAATATGCGTTTCTCGAGTGATGTCAAGGACTGATTTCAAGAAATTCGGGCCAAGTGCACTCTAACCAACTCTGTGAGCCATCGTATATTTATTAGTAGAGATAGGATGTTGATGACAAATGCATTTTTTCCCCTTAAATCCAATACAATGCTCTTCAACATTAAAATTCGTTTCATGCCTCCTAGATTCAGAATATGTAAATTTTATTTTGTATTTTTAGTCGTTTTTGGTTATAAATGCGTTTTAGATTCTGAACGAAGTGAAGAAGCTAGTGTTTTTACAATGATGTTTATTATTTTTTTTATTTAATTTTTTTTCTGTGTACAACTTTTTGTATATAGAAATACTTGTCCAAAAGTTTCAATCAGTAACTTTATGAAACCGGATTTGCCTCTAGATTGTACTTTAGAGAGGTCATTTTTTGAATTTCTCAATTCTTCAATTTTTTTTTTTTTTTTGGAAAAAAATACCCAAAATTTGACAAAAACGACTCGGAAACCATCATCATTTTTGATCCGAATTTTATTAAAATTTAAACATAGATATAAAATCATATAAGAAAGATTTCGGCACAAGAACATTTTGAAAATGTGAAAAAAAAATATTTTTGGACATTTTTCTAACATTTTTTTTCTCATTTGTTCTTTATATTATTAACTTCCCTCGTTCAGAATCGTCTTATTGAAGAAATGATTTATCGTTTCTGTAAAATTAAATACACCCGTCAAGAGAATCCCACCCATCGTGCGAAGTATGTCCGGCTTTTTTATATGCGTTTAAGTGTGTAATTTTAAGTGAATCTAATGAATTCTATCAAAATTCCAAATTTAAACAGTTATAAAACAAAAAAACTTGACTAACCATTTTCGAGATTTTTTATGTACTATTAGGAATACGTATGAAGATGTTTGTACTAAAATTTTCAGCTCTTAATATCCATACATTAAAATTTTATGAATTAAAAATTAACAAAAAACGAGAAATTTTCAAATTTCTATACTTACCTCAAAATTGGTCAAATATTTTTGAAAATTTTTTTTAGGTATGCGCATGACTATTTTTAATAGTTACTGAAAGTTTCAAGTCTCTATCTCTATTATTTTGAAAGTTATTTCTAAAATTAATAATTTAATAAAAATAACTAAAATTGATTTCACGATAATAATTATTTCGGTATTGCTAGAATATTTGCCCAATACTTTTTCCGAATTTTCTTCAATAAAAACCTTATAAATTACTCAATTATTCGTCGTCCGTTTAAAATTTTATCACACCAAAATTGAAGAAATTACGACAAAGGCGGCATCTATCAATAAACACAATAAACATTTAGTTGGCGGCGCCGTGACGGTCGCGCGATGCCTCAATCCGTGCGCAACTTAATCGTATCGTGGGATTCCCAACATAAATATAATTATGTAAACTTTATATTACTATTATGTTAAATATGCCGATAATTTTACAAATGGTTCGTGTTTCATATTTATTAATAGTGACATACTATTCAGTGCTTATAAACGTGCAACAACGTCCGTGTTCGAACAACACGGGGACTGCTTTTTATTATTAACTTCCTTCGTTCAGAATCGTTTTACTGAAGAAATGATTTATCGTTTCTTTAAAATTTAATACGCCCGTCAAGAGAATACCACCCGTCGTGC
>JAIPRM010004331.1:0-23232 GCA_025469315.1 Stegophylla sp. TES_Ste_2020 | reverse complement strand
AAAATTGGTTCGACCGATTATTTTGAAATTTGATGTCTAGATAGAAAATTTCATTGCGAATATTTTGGTGCAATAAAATTTCTTACGGACAAAGAATTAAACATTTTACAAGGGTAAGACTGAAAAACACTCAAAGAAAGTACGGACACTAAAAGGTATTTGTTATTCGCTTATCTTATTGTACGTATTTTTCGACACTAAATTTAATACGATACAAGTCGGTAATTACGGTGTGGCCTTTGGACTGCCGCCCAAATACATTTCTCAGAGCCACAACGCCTTATCAGTAGTTGTCACACGGACTGCCGTGTATACACTATTATATGTATATGTATATGTTTACACTATTAAATAACATTATCTAACCTACTATTTTATGTATATAGTATTAACTTCCTTCTTTATACTATTAACTTCCCTCGTTCAGAATCGTTTTGTTGAAGAAATGATTTATCGTTTCTTTAAAATTCAATACACCCGTCAAAGAATCCCACCCGTCGTGCGAAGAACACCCATCGTGCGAAGTATGTCCAGCTTTTATTTTTTTTTTTCCAGGAGCGCGGCCGTGAGCGCGAGCCTGACAGCGATCAACGAAAAAAGCGGCCGCGATGTGAGTACGACCAACACCACCGCAACCGTGAGAGAAGCTAACGCGCAGAATCCGTGAAAATTATCACGCGTTATACATATATATATATTATATATATTATTATTACGCACTATCAACCGCCACCACCGCCACACACACCGTTGGTCCGTCGTATATAGGGGCCGGACCGTCGCGTCATCGTCGACCGACGGACGGACGATCGGTCAACGCGCCGCCGCCGCCGCCGCCGCCGTTACGTTGTCAAAATTATTGTTGTAAAACACGAGCGCCGCGCGCTAGACCAGTACCGCTCGGCGTACTCGATTGCGCACGTCGGCGTGCACGCGTTCTATAGTAATTATTATTATATTTTATTGCTCACACAAACTTTGTATTATATTGTTAATAATTTATTATAATATTATATAGTAAGTGCGCATATAATAATATATTATACATAAAATACATTTTTTTAACAGTGTTTTTAATTATCGCAGTGAATGTGCGTGGTGCGTAAAAACTTCTCCTCGTAGGTAATATATCTGTCACACACGACTACGATCACCGTGTGACATAAAATCGAAAAAAAATTATTCACCTCGTTGACGCGCCGACGACGACGATAGGTGATTGTTTGTGTTATCGATCACCTCCAGTTAGTAGCTGCTAGTTCACCAGCGAACTTCCGTCGCCGGCCTACTCAATCCCCTGCGGCCCCAGCACCCGTGCGCCTTGACGACTTATCGCTGCTGTGTGGCTGGCTCGGTTCGACTTCCGTTTACGACACCCCTACCGACGTACGTGTCGCTGTCGCTTGCAGACGACGAATACTCACGCGCCCGACTACACTGTATTATAGTCGACCACACCGTCCCGCAGCTGTGTCCGCTCCATGGCGACGGATCGCGAGTTCTGGGTGTTCGGGTACGGGTCGTTGTGCTGGAATCCAGGTTTCGAGTTCAAAGATTCAATGCTCGGCTACGTGCAGGGTTTCTCCAGGAAGTTCTGGCAGGGCAACATAGCGCACAGAGGGACCAAAGAAAAGGTAATGATTATATTCGTTTGTTTACGTGTGTGTGTTCGAACGAGATTAATACGATAATGTAGAACGTAACGAAGTGTATTCAACTAGTGTCGTTTTAAAAATTATAATTATTGTTTATATAAAGAGCGCACGTGTGTATTGTTTCGTAGCAGTAGTTCCTCTGTTATCGTGTGCCACGGGCGGCGGAACGGCTGATGCAATGTTTTCATTCGGTTTCACCGTATCCGTTTTGGGAACCCCTGTTGCTATGGCACGCCGCGCTGCGCCGTCGCCGCCGAGAATCCTTTTTCTCCTTAACGGCTATACAGTCAGTGCATTACGTTATGTTATATACCACCCCCCTCCCCCGACACCGTGGCCACGTGAAGGCGCAATCGCCTCGTCCAAACGGTTTTTTCACTGGCACACCAAACGCACAGACAGACATCTACCGGAGCTTACTGTACAAAAATTACCGAAAACACATCGTCGGGTCACACCACTCGAAACTGTTGTATCGAACACATGTGGTGATGTACCCTACGTTTACGGTACGCTTAGAGAGGAATTAATGACGACCGCAATTGAATTCCTTTCGTCCGTGGTTGCGAACGTAAACCGTCGAGTTTCTATTAAATCACGGCCGTGAACGGGGACTCCTGATTTTTATTAGTTTTTTTTTTTTTTATGTAGCAGACATTACAAGTAATTATTTCCCGTGTCTAGTCAATATTAATTGCGAACGTGTCAAGTGGTTCTCAGATTACTGATTTCGTTTTTTTACAAAAATCTATAGATTCGATATGATTTTGCTTATCTATCGCATTACATTAGGTATTTTTTTTTAACTTAATTTTGTAATCTAGTCGACTACGGCCACAAAACGATTTCCGCAATTCCTACACCGATACAACGAAACAGGTTTTTACAGAATTTAATAGCTCTATTAAATTTCTCCAAAATAATATCATACTTGAATTTAGGTTTTTTTACAAATGAAAATAATTCACCCACTTGGAAAAAAAAATAAAAATATTTTCATATCTTTCAGTTAAATATTGCACTTTTTTCACCATTTATGACTAATTTTTATTGCGATATCGACACAAAATTTAGTGTCGCCTTTCACTAATACGTTATGCTCATTTCAATGATTGTGTCATAATCGGTACAACAATTTCTTTTGTTAAGAATATGTAAGGTTATCTTGAATTAACACTTTTACGATCAAACAATTTTCAAGAAAAATGAACTGAATTCAAACTCGTCAAAATTAACAATGTCGCGAAAGTCTTGTTTGTTACGCAGGTACTTATTTAAAACAGGTTTATTGATTGGTATACATTTCTGGTCGTTTATGACTTACAAACTGAGCTACGAAATATTGGATCTACTAATATAGTTTTCTTTTGAAAACAACTTCCAGCCGATAGAAATGTTTCAAATTCATACTACATAGTTATAAATTATAATAAGTAACTACATATAATAAGTAATCACTATTCAAATTTTTATTACCCAAAGTATCAATCAAAAAATTCTATTTAAGTTACAGGCGAGCTTACAAAAAGTCATGAAGTTTAAATATTTATTGGATTAAAATATTACTGTTCGCCAAAAATATAGTCACAATTAAGAAAAAAAAGCCGGTGATACTTTGCATCACGAGTATTCTTCACACATCGAGTGGAACACTCTTGACGGATGTGTTGAATTTTTATGAAACAATAAACAAATCCAAATTCCACAAATCTACATGATATCTTGAGCCCGGAGCCAAAATCAATACAAAATCTTATAACGTTTTTAAAAAGATGTAACTTGTATAATAAAATATAAATTGTTAGTAATAAGATAAAATTATAGATTAAGAAATTTAAATAATGTATTATAATATATTTTAATGTTAGACCAATGGCCACAGCCGCCGCGGGTCTCAATTAATAAAAAAAAAAAAAAATAAAAAAATAAATCATTTTTTTAATGAAACGATTCTGAGAGGAGCTTCATTTACTATACAATAATAACTTTAACAATTGTTAGTTAGTAACAGAACAACAATCCATGTGCAATTTATTATTCATGTAAATGATCAAATTTGTATAATAATTTATGCAATATTAAGTACTAGTATCACCAAGTGGTCGGAATTCGAACAGCATAACAGTATTTATTCATTTTTGTGTGGTTGTACACTAATCTTCCATATTATAAAACTGATACACGCGCATTGAATTTAAATGTTGAACTAAAAATTATTTTGTTACATACAACATTTACGATTAACGAAAATTGATTTTTCATATATTATTCAAGATGTATTTTACAAAAATTGAATATGTTACGTAATCATTAGGAAGAGAAATACACCATTATTTGGATTAACCGTCATTTGAGCTGTAATTCTAAAATTTAAACGCTTGTGAAAAGTTAGATTAGACTCGTCACTGACAAATGTTTATAGAAACCATTGATTAAAAATATAAGATCATATAGATAATATGTAGAAACTTTATAATATGTATAATTGAACCGTGGCGGCGGTGACAATATAATATATTACGCTCTATGGTATCAATCGCCAGATCCAAAAATGTCTACCGGATCGCATTATATATTTCATTATATTTTATTAATGTATATATTTTTTCGAGCCCATATTGCATTGTCATCCCCTTCTGAGCTATATTTAAAGTTTCAAGTATAAAGCTCATCGGGAAGTTAGCTTAAAATAGATTGCAAAATTCCATGACAGACAAAGCAAGTTAAATAAAAGCGAATAAAAATAAATGAAATATGCACTTAAAATTCAAATATAACTAAAATATGCACTTATATCGTAAAAAGAGATAAATATGTAAAATATGCAAATTAAAAAGAATTAGGTAAGTAGGTACATACAATTCCTGATGTAATGAAACAGATGTCTATTGAACTTAGTTATATTTTGAATGATTATTGAAAAACATGCCAATTCCTATAAGTCCCTAGCCCTAATTATAAACAATAAAATATTCTTTTTAATTGTATAATAACCTACCTGTATTATGTGTGATGCTATAATGTAATATCGAAACACTGGTCAACTAATATACATTTTCCGATGATCAATTATGCTTAACAGTTATACTATTGATATTGAAAAACTAACTCGCTAAACGACAAAATTTCAAGATAAAATACAAAAATAGTTGTATTTAAAAAATAAAAAAGCCGGTCATACTTCGCACAACGGATATTCTTCGCTCCTCGAGTCAGATACTCTTGGTGGGTGTGTAGAATTAAAAAAAAAATGATAAATCATTTCTTCAATAACATGATTCTGAACGAAGGAAGTTAATAGTATAAAGAATAAGAATAGTCGTTATTTTCAACATACCCACCAAGAGTATCTGACCCGGAGAGCTAAGAACATCCGTGGTGCGAAGTACGTCCTTTTTACCTAATAAATAAAGAAAAGGAAATAAAAGTGTTAGAAAAATTTAATATTGCTTTCCAAAACATGCCTAATAATGTCACTTTTATAAATCACCTCATTAAAAAATAATAATAATAAATGTATTAATGTAGTATTATTTAAGAAGTATTCCCTTAATCTTTAATTTTGTCCAAACCCTTTCATAGCTGATAAATTGAAAACAACTGTAAGCACTAGAATAAATGTATAGTAAATTAATACTTATATCATAATAGTGTCATTACTTTGGTATATTATAAATTATAAAATCATTTATGTCGTTTTATATTATATAATCGTTCTATTCATGGTGGTATATAAAAAACTATTGAGTAACGACTCGCGTTATGACAGTCGAATGCCGATCAACATAATGTGGTATAGGTGAAACAAAATGTATAATGTATAAAAAAAAAAAAAGAGAGAGACTCGGTCCAAGAGAATACGATCTTCTTCGCTGTTGGAATCTATTGTTTGAGTTTTTTTACAACTAGGGAATTGTGTGAACTGTGGACATCACCACAATATGGTCTTCTTGTATTTCGACATACATCACGTTATTATTATGATGATAAACATGATTCTATCATAACTGTATCAAATTCAAAGCCATTCAGAAAACACATAGTAATATGATGTTCTACTCCCAACAAAAATATTCAGTATTGTCCCTTTTATTACATTCTCTATGTACGCACTAATATTAAAATAAATTATTATTTGTAAAAACACTGACGGAAACATAAATTTGACTAATTTAGGTTAATGTTATATTTTTCAGCCTGGACGTGTAGCTACATTAGTCGAAGACTCTCAGGTAATTTAATTTTAAATTCTCTTAAATTTATACAATTTTAAAATGGGTAAACCTCGGATATAAACGAATTGTATTTCCTTTAACCGCATTCCACTCGGTAAACCTGATGGAAAACATGTCCTTCAAAACTTATTATATAGTATACAATATACACTATATGTATACAGTGGAACTATGAATGAGAAATATCGTATGTTAATGTTATATTTGACTACAATATGTTGTATACAGCTACTAGATGTCAGATAGGTATATTAAATGGCTTATTTATTTACAACCAAGAAACCCTAATAAGAATTCCACTAAATATAATTAAAATTATTGTACTTGAGATTAAAATGCTCATTTTAAAAGTTCAAAGGTTTAAATGAATTTTACTGAAAAAATCTCTTCTCGCAGAAAAAAATAGCTGCAATATGTTACTGTTGATTCTCTGATCAGTTAGAAATTACGTTACACTTAGATTATTTAGTTACATAACTATGCTAAGTAGAGCAAATAAATTGGTAAACGAAAATTAACTGTATGTTGGAACAAATACATTTTCATGCAATTAAAATACTCAAAAATTAAACATTGTTAAGAAATGTATTGTTATTTAAACTCAATACATTAATTTTAATCTTTCTAATTAATCATTTATACAGTTGTTACGATATTTAATATTGGATCCCTGGCTGCAACAATATTTTTGATTGTGCATCGTTATGTATTTTATTCAGTGTTATTATTTATAACAATTATAATTCATAAGTCCGCAAACCTTGGTACAACGATCGTTATTGCCTACAATTTAATTAGATTAATCTATACATAAATCAAACTTTATTTATTACTATGATTATTATGATATGTATTAAAACTGTTAATTGATGAAGTAACTATTATTATTCAATATTTTTATACGTATTATGAAGCCTTCTTATTTTGATCTCCTACATAGAAATAAATCATTTAAAAACAATAAAATGTTAATTTACCTATTTTAAATAAATCCATCATTTTACTAAACATTCTCTATATTGTTTTATAAACTAGATCTTCGATATAATCATACTCCGAATTACTTTTTATTATATTGATTTCAACTGTTTCTATTTAAGAAAAAAACTATTTTGTAGATAAATAATTTAACAGTGCTCAATTTAAGGTTTTAACTACAGTGCCTACCTATTTATAAATAAAATTACACATGTTATGTGTTCCTAATGGAGTGCACATATGTATTAACTCAATTTTATTATTATTATTATTATTATCAGACAATATTTACATTGCTTTACAAAGTGAATAATAATGATATGCAAACCTCATTACTATGATAATGTAATAATCACAAACAAAAAGTTGTATATCAATCAAATTTTATATTATTTTTTATTTAATTTACACGCATATTATGTTACTATAACGGATAATATGTAGTTTCTAAGTTCTCTCATAACTATAACATTTTTTCGGGTTATTTAATTGCATTGAAAGTATTTGAATTTTAAAATTATTAGAGCATTTACTTTTGACTGACCGACAATACAAAATATAACAATTATACAGTACAGTATGTAGGTACGTATAATATTGTACCTACATAAGTATATATTATAACGAAAAATACATTTATTATACCTACGCATTATAAATACAAGCCTGTTCAAAAAATCTAAACAAAATAATTGGGACTTTTTTTAGGCACGTCAAGACCCAAAGTATAGGTTTATAGTTTTCTTATTTTTTTTTTTTCTTGTCCCGACGGTAGCGATTATAAGTCAAAACTCGTAGAGGGGGTTATGACCATGGGATGGCTTTAAAAATAATAATAGATATTACAAAACCAAAAGGTACCTTCCTATCCCAATTCCAATATTATTATACCCGTTATTTCTGAATTAAAATCGTACTTCGTAATCATGAATCAATGAAATAGATTATTATTTTCTTCTATATTTGGAAAATTGAAATTATAAGGATAGTTTTTATTATAGATATACCATATATTATATATACATACACATAATATCTTAATGAAATATCCTTACTATTTTGTACTTCACTACTAGCATAATGGCTATAATTTTAACAATGAAGTGCACACAAATAGAATGTTTACAACAAAACTGCCATTAATCTTTAGCTTATAACCATATTTGACAGAAAATTTGTATAAATTAATACACATCTTAGTTGCAATTACTTATACAAACATTTATAGTAAATACTCAATTAATTATTCAAACAATATAATACATACATGTTTATTACAATTTAATTTATCTTCAACGAAAGCATTCATTTTGATATTTGACTATGGTACTTATTTTAAATTTACTGATTGAAGTTAATTTAATTTTTGAAGTAAGTATTTAAAAAGTTTTTATTACTTATTTCAAGGACAGTTGATCTTTACTGACATTATTGTTTGTATCTATATTTATATATATATAAAACTCCTATCACAAAACGGTGTCTATTAAAATATAATATACATAATTCACTTAAACCTTAAAACAAAGAAGTAATACAAGTGTCCACCATATATATATGGTATATATATATATATATGATTCAGACATGATTATCAAGAAATGCATTTTATTAGGTACATATTTGTAATCTGATACAAAATCAGCCGATTTAAATCATTCTTATTGAAATAACACTGATTTAATTTTATAAATTTTAATATATTTACATATTTGTATATATATTGCAAATTTATATATATTTATATGTTTAGTTTACACTCATTTTGTAGGATTAAATTAATCTTTTTTTACTTCCTAATCATAATAAATAGAATGTACAAAATATTTATCAAATTTATCTTAATACATAAATAGCAATTATGACAGATGTATCTAATGGGCATTTAACATTGCTGCCATTCATTCTGCATTAGTAAATTTTGTCATTGATTTGTCGATCTGGACAACATTATTCAGGCCATATTTATATTTATTTTTTCCCCTGTCCATCGAATTCGTATCGTTTTTGGTTAAAAATTGTTGAAATGCTCAAAGTTCAAAGTTCATTTAATATTAAGGCATCATTATCTAAAATGATTTCTAAATCAAACATTCAAAAGCATTTAAAAAAATTCCAATCAAACATTTAAAAATAATAACATTTTGTTCGAATTCCTTTTAATTAATTAATAATTCTTATTAGGTGATCAATTTTGTTACTATTTTTTTGAAAATGTAATTTTGTTTCTGAAAAAATTACTGAAAATATCTTGTAACTAACGAATTTTGATTTTTTTACTTATTTCAATAAATTTAAGTAAATACATTGGTTTTTTTTTTTTTTACAAAAAAAATAATAGGTACGTTTCCTGGTTATTATTGTGTATTTTATGTGAAAACAATTACGATTTGCGTAGAAAAGTTTTTATTTGAAGATCGTCATGAAACATCTGTAATTATATATCTGTTATAAATTAAGTTATATGCAAGGGTATTAGGTAATATGAAAAGTGCATGGAATAATATGTTAATTTATTTTCATTTAGTATTATATTATTAGTCATCATTTAACATAAAATTATTTAGCCAAAATGTTTACGCGGTTAATATTTTGACGTATTTTTGATAGGATGCATGTATACTTATCGTATACACATCTATAGCATATAATTACATTAAAAAAAAAAAACTCGTTTGGTATGATTGTTTAGTTAACACGCGATTTCCTTAATAGTGCAACTACACACACCATACAGTTCAGCAGTTTCACTAATCTAGCAAAGCAACAATAAATTAATCGAGTGCGGGTTGTTATGCAGCCACACACGATGTTCAAACATAACCGACTTCAGTGTAAAGGTCAGGTGCAAGTGATGTATTCCATTGAACTTATAGAAAAAAATCACTTAGCAAACTGTTTATGTTAACTGATCGCAAATGTCATACTTTATTATGCCTTCGTAGTGCCTTGGCCATCGTCGACTGCTACTTTAAATTTTTCATCCCTTAAACCTTGGTTGCAGACATGCAAATAAACATGCTCCTGTTTCGGACGTCCCAGCAAGCCGTCTGCAGTTTTGGGGTTACAGGGTTTCTTTCAAGTACTTGTACGTGTATCCTAAATAAAAATCACAACTGGCGCTGTAGACATACCCGAGGTGCCCATTAAGAATGAAAAAAAAAAATCAACCCGCGTACTACGCGTTATCGTTTTTAACGGATTCCTGACAGCCTACCGACCATAATAATACCGTGTAATACCATAATATAACAAAACTATTATACATAAAAAAGCGTTCACTCGTGCCCGGTGGAAAAAAATCAATTGGATTCTTTTGGATTTCTCGCGGGTTGATGGCAGGGAGTTATTAGGTGATACATCGGTAGCGATGGATACGCTGATGTACCGAAAAATGCATGCAATGACACAATCATAATAATATGCCGTTTTCTTATGTATAAGTAAAAGTATTAAATTGTAATATTAATATTATAAAACTAAAGTAAAGCAAAGCAAAGGCAAGAAAGTCAGACATACTTCGCACCACGGATATTCTTCGCTCTTCGAGTCAAATACTCTTAGTAAGCGTGTTGAAAATGACAACCGTTATTGATCTTTATTATGTTATTAACTTCTTTCGTTCAGAATCGTCTTATTGAAGAAATGATTCATCGTTTCTTCAAAATTCCACAAACCCACCAAGAGTATCTGACCCGAAGAGCGAAGAATATCCGTGGTGTGAAGTATATCCGGCTTTCTTGCCATTGCTTTGCTTTACTTTACTTTATTTTTTTCAATTTGTGGAGCAAGATGAGTTTTTTGATAAGAAATGAAGATCTTATTCTTTGACCAGCTAAATCACTAGATCTTACGTCTAAATTCGGCAAAAAAAAACTCACCAAAACAAATATAACTATCAAAACAATGAACATATTAGGGGTAGGGATCGCCGCCACATTTTGTATATTTTTTGATTTGAAAAATGTTGCGCTGGCATCTCTCCAATGGCGTAATTAGAGTAAAATGATGGTGGTACTTGAATAATAATAATATTCGTAAACAAAATACACCAAAATCATATGAAGATTTTGAAATAGACAATAACATGCTGGCAATAAGTCATAAAAATTTAATTACTGTTATCCTATGGGTTCTCAAAATATGTTTTCACCGTTAATAGTTATAACACAAACTTGAAGTTATTAGTTATTAACAGGGCTCGGGACTTAAAGCATTTGCTTATTTTTATGGATTGACTTAAAATGTAGCAGAGTACTATAGAAGTGTATGTCATGTTACAACACGTTCTATTATGAAATTTGAAAGTGCTTTTTTCAGAGATTTTTCAAAAAAATGCTTATTTCAAGTTTTTCTGATAATTATTGCTTTTTTGACCAGTTTTTCTACTTTCTTATGATTTTCTCCTGCAAAGTTGTTTTTGGTAGAATTAAAATTAAAAATAATTCTTAACTTTTATTCTACGTTGTCACGTAGTCCGTCGCCGTCCGCGGCATTGTTGCAGGGTTAACAAAAATATTCACAATAATGCATAATGACGGTAAGATTTAATAAATTTTTTTTAATCAACTATTTGTAAATATCGTCTACATTTTATTTTTCAGAAAATCCATAAAATCCTCAGTCTCGAAAATAAAGTTTTTTTTTTTTATAATATAAAGATAAAGATTTACTTTTTATTTTATTGTTTTTTTTTTAATAAATATTCTTGCTTAAATTTAAGTTTTTTAAATGCTTATTTGAGTGCTTATAATAACGTTTTTAAGCGCTTATTTTAATGATTTTAAGTGCTATCAATCCCGAGCCCTGGTTATTAACTATAAAAAGAAATAGATGCTTTTTAATAATAATGTTGTAATAATTATGTAACATTGCAGACATATTTGGGGTCGCAAATGCAACTTCTTTCGTACCCCCTCCTAGAATTTCTTTCGAGTTAAGCTACCGCGTAAAACTATGCCCCGATGGTATTTTCTATTTCGTTTTTCTTTTTTGTTGTTGTCTAGGGCTTCGTGTGGGGCAAAGCGTTTCTGTTACCGGACGAGAGTGCGTTCAGGTACCTGGAGATGCGAGAAGTGTACTTGGGCGGGTACGAGGTGCACAAGGTGGACGTGCGGTCGGACGACTGCGATCGGACCGTGAACGCCACGGTGTACGTGGCCACGCCGCGCAACGGTCAGTGGTTGGGCGAGGCGCCGGTGGACGAGTTGGCCGCGCAAGTGGCCACGTGCTCGGGGCCTTCGGGCCACAACGCCGAGTACGTGATATGGTTGGCGCGGTGGGAGCGACAGCACGCGCCCGAGGACCGCATCGACGGCGAACTGTCGGCGCTCGAGAAACTCGTGATCGAGCGGTTGGCGGCCAACGGCGTGAGGCCCGAAGACGTGCTCACCCACAGCAAGCCGTCGTTCTCGTCGATGGTGCCGGAGAAAAAGTTGAGATGTCTGAACATATGAATGGGCCGCCACCGCCGTTATCCTACTGCTATTACTGTGACGTAACGATGCGAGTCTGCGTGTTACGTCGTCGTATCAGTGATAATATTTATATATATATATATATATATTGCGTATTACACTTGTAAATATTATTATTATTATGCACGTGTTAATCTACATGTCGTCGACATATTTATTATTATTATACTTAATCTTGTCTTCCCAAAGTCCGACCGTCCGTTTTTTTTTTTTTTTTTTATTACAATAAAATGTCTATGAAACTACTGCCATTAACGACCGCATCGACGTGTGCTGTATTATAATATAATATTATTATGATATTAACCGCGTAGCCACGTGTTGGTTGTTTCATTCCGATCGCGTTTTCCGCATGATATTCGCGCCTAAATGGTTCCGCCGCCGTGATCCGTGCGCACAAGTTTATAGTAACAAAAATGTCGTTTTTGACATTGACAGATGACTTTTCGTATGTTTTATTCGTATTGACTTTTGCACGAGTTCTGTACGCCACTACAACAACAATAATATCGGTGAACACATACGTCTATTTTTTGTATTGTGTAAAATGAATTCTGCCCATGTATTTCAATCGCGAAAACATTGGCCCAAAATTCTTTTTTTTTTCTTCCAAGTAGTCACACGCTCGACTATGAATATTTATAAAACATTCTCTAAACTTCAATTCGTCAACTGCAACAGGGTTTATATTTTATAGTGTTTATTGTTTTTTTTTTTTTTTTAAATTTTAAAATAATTGTTATTATTTCAATATTATAATATTGCCACCATCGGTATGTGTTTTAACATGGTATAATTATATATAATATAAATTATACATGTGCGTAATGTACCAGACCATAACTAAAATATCAACAGGCATCAGACATGTTCACTAATACACTAATCCTACTGCGCACTACGTTACTCTGGGCAACATGGAAGAAACAAATTATCATGGAAATAATAACTGATACAATAATCATAACAATAATATTATGCACATTGCATATTTTCATAATATTAAACATGACATCCGAGGCCGGGGCAAATAGCAGCGTAGTGATAGCGAATATTGGTTGGCTAGAGAGCATGCCTGTTTATTTAGTTATGGACCATGGTACAGAGGAGAATGTACGCAATGTACTGCATGTATATTGCATGTTATTACTTTATTATTGATGTACATAACAAATGAGAACGATTTATTGTAACTATTTTCATAAAAAAAATTCAAAACAATTTACGCCCCAATATTGTAACTGGGAGCTCAAGCAACTTTAAAGTGTTAAGTTATGTGATATATACATTATTTACACTTAAACACGCTTTTATTTTTATGTCTAATTTATACTGTATACCGTGAAGGTATTTATTTTGTATTATTAATGTTTAATGATTACCTAATAAATGTTATTGTTTATATTTATTATATATATATATACACACACACACACACACGTATATTTTGTTTTAATATTGCATATTAATGACTTACAGTATGTGCACGTGTATACTTACCTAAACCGAAATACCCAGTTACTTACTTTATTATAAGGAAGTGCGCACGTTACACGTATTTTGACTACGTATATTTTGACTACGTAAAAATGTGTCGAGAGAAGGCTTTATGTTTAAATACGTGGAACTCTTCCAAAATAAATTTTTGCTTAATCTCGCATACAATTATAGACAGTGCATGGTTAGTTCATTTAATTTTAAAAACATTTTTTAAATTCCCGATATAATTCAGATTTTATTTTGCTAATCTTCAAGGACACGTTCATTTTATCAGAAATTGTGTTGTGACAAAATTAATATGTGTTATATTATTTACCATAATGAACTGGTTTAATTAGTTAATATTTTCCACGTGACTAGATTATTTTGAAAAATAAATGTTTGAAGATTAGATTGACAATTATAAATAATCAGGTTACTAAATTAATTTTTTAAACGTAAAATGAATACGATTATTGAATAAAAGTCATACAAAACTGTATTCGAAAGTAAAATAGTCAGCAAGTGAGAAGCATTAGGCGATTCCCCTACTATATTGTTCATATCGCGGGCTTGAATCCAAAATGTCTGAAAACGCAATTTTTCAAGAGAGTTAATTCAAATGCATTAAAACATTTGTTAGCTTACAGTTATTTAATTTGGATGAAAAAACTATCAAAAAACGTAAAATTTTAAATTACATCATATGTTATATCTCAAAAGTTATTTAAGAATTTAGTTATTAAATAATATTAATAAAACCAAACTCGGAACCAAAAAGTTCTAGAAAGAGAACTATTTGGCACAAGAAATAAATATAAAATATCAGATAGAACCTTTTTGCACAAAAAATAAGAAACAAGTTATATTACGTAGAACTTTTCTTTCAGTTTATGATCTTTATATAATAATGTTTGACCAAAATAGAACCTTTTTGTTCAAATATTAATTATATTATATACAGTTATATCTAAGGTTTGTCATAGAATTAATTTGAAGTTATACAGAACTCTTTTGCACTAAATAATTTCGTTGATTCTTAACTTATTGATATTGAACCCTTATTAGCTAGAAAAATGCGCAGTGCAATTCATAGCCCAAATAACGAAAAAAGTCAATATCACAATAAGTACTTCGTACCAAGGATATTCTTCGCTCCTTGCTCTTAACGGGTATATTGAATTTTAAAGAAATGATAAATAATTTCTTCAATGAAACGATTCTGGGTGGAGTTAATTTAAGACAATTTAACTTAAAAATTATTGATAATTATTACAAATAATAATAATAATTTCTTACTCTGCCAGTTTTATCTTCCACTATTAATTGAGAAAAGGAAAAAAAATTTGATAAAAAAATAAATTATAAAAATAAAATTTTCACTCACTAAAAGTTTTCTTGCGCCAAAACATTTCTGATATTATTGTCTACCTTAATTTCAATTTTGATATAGTTTAGATTAAAAAAAAAATAGTTATTAAGGCATTTTTGTCAAACTTTGGAAAGTTAATAAATAGTTTTAATGGGAATCCTTGGGTTTTAAACAATTTATAGAATTAACTTTTTTTCCAACTATCTATCTCCATTATTTTTGAAGTTATGTTAAAAAACTAAAATGGAATTTATGAAAATTCAGGTTATGACGTATTTTACCGTTGTATGTCAATTTTGGGTAGTTTTTGCATGCGCTTTAGAATTTAGAAAATTTTAAGAAATTTAGAAGGTCATTTGAAAAATTACCTTCTAAAAGTACTAAACTAGATAACATTTCCGAACTCTAGAATTACCGGTCGAAACTTTTGAACCAGTATTTCTACTCGATCTTGTAATTACATACAAAAGGAAAAATCACAGATTTGTAGAACCAGTACATTCTTCGCTCCACTCAGAATTTAAAATAAATATTATTGTAAAAACACTAGATTCTTCGCTTTAATCAGAAATTAGAATCTTAAACTTATCAAGATATACACTGAAATCCTGTAGACATAGACTAATAAGTAATAACGTACCCTACTTTATCTTAAAAACCTCAACAATCTACAACTTACCTAAATTTTATTTCTATTATTTTCAAATCGAAATTTGTTTTGATAGGTGTATATTTTACGTAGTATATTTACAAAATACAAATGGTACTAAAATTTGCAATTGAAATTTTGAGTATATAGTAAATTGCAAGTTCTATACATATTAATACACACTTAATCTTTGTATAAATATTTATAAAGCGTATGTAATCATTTTCAAGGTAAATTTAAACAATTTTTTTTAAAAAATAAAAATGTGAATAAACGTCTGTCACTATTCATTATAAGTTATATTAAAGATAGAAGATGATGATCAAAGATCATTGTCTGTTATTTACATAGCTCGTAAATATTGGGTAATTTAAGTATAACCGGAGACTGGAACAGTTGTCAATACACTTTATAATGTTATTATGAAATGTTCACAAAACAGGTGATGTATGATATAATAAAAACCGGATTTTCCTCAAGTTGGTACTTTAGAAACTTCATTTTTTGAATTTCTCAATTCTTTAATTTTTTTTGTTTGAAAAACTATCCAAAATGTGACAAAAAAGACTTGGAACCCATCATTTTAAATTCTGAACGGTTTGAAGAAGCTTATGATTTTTTTTCTCTTTCTGGAAACACTTTTTCGTATAGAAATACTTGTCCAAAAGTTTCGATCAGTATTTCTATAGAACCGGAATCATACCCACATGGTACTTTAAAGAGATAATTTTTCCAATTTCTCAATACTTTTTCTAAAAACGGAGAAAATCTGTAGAAAAATTGACAAAAAACGGCTAAATAATATGCAATTACCGGAATTTCCGTAAAGTTGAAAATTAGTTTTTAATATAACTTCTAAAATAATGCAGCTAATAACTTGAAACTTTCACCAACTACTAATAACGATTCCAAGAACATGTCATAACTATTTCAAAAAGATTTAATTAAATTTGAGGTAAGTACAGCATTTTGAAAATTTCTCATTTTTGTTAGTTTTTGTGTAATAAAATTTTTAATTTTTGGTATTAAGACTTGAAAATTTAATAATATGATCTCACTGACATATATGTCTAATTGATCTGATCTGAAAAAATCTCGAAAATCGTTGGACAAATTTTTTTTTATACTTGTTTGAAGTTAGAATTTCGAACGAAATTCGTTAGTTTTACCGAAAATTACGCACTTTAACTTACTTAAAAGAAAATTGGCCAAACCGATTTTTTTTAAATTTAGTACTCTAATACTTTTATTTTAAAACTACATTTTTCCTGTGTAGTAGTTTTAACAGAACTTACATTATTAAAGAAGAATTGTGTGAATAATGAAAAATTTAGTTTTTTTTTTTATTAGTAGTTACTTATTTAGTTTATTATATACGCATAAAGCAAAAAGGTTTTCTTAAAAATTAATTTCATATCAGATAAAAATCTTCGATAACAGTAATAGAATTATTCTTTCCTACAAACATTTTTTTTTTTTTGTGACTATAAATATTATTATACAGTGTACATTATTATGCAGAGAATATTACATATTTTTAACAATAATAAACCTACCTACAAAGAATTTGATTTTCATTGAGATTTAATTTAAACGCATTTCCTAAGCACTGCAACGTTGCGTTAATGGTTTATGTATAAAAGTATTGAAGAAATATGTATATGATATTTAAATAGGTAGTTAATTCATCAGTTTTCCTTCGCCAATCAATCAAGAAATCTTTATCTTTATTACCAATGCTTATGTATAGTTATGCGTGTTGTACAAAATGTTAGAATATAAAAATCTTGGTATAGTATGTAATTATTCTTATCTTCTAATATTGTTATAATGCGCCACTGTTTAAACGAGTCGATTTTGACGAGCACTTTTAATGAAAATTTAGTTGGTACCTTTTAAATAATAAGATTGTAAAATATAAAATCGTTATAATTAATCTTTTCGAACACAACATGTTCAATATGGTATACCTAGCGTCTGGTTAATACATTTTTTTAAATAATTGAAGGTATACTTAGATAATGTACTGCGACTGAAATGGGATAAAAATTAAACACTATTCGAAAACAGCCGTCGACAATAATTATTATTTATAAATTTATAATACATAATGATATAATACCAATTATTGTAATATTGTGTACATCAAGGATGCACATTAAATACAGACATATACTACACGTCACACATATAATATAATAATTAAAATAACGAACACACACAAATTTAAAACTCTCATTCTTGTGATTTTGAGTACAATAATCATCGTTATATCATTGCGATGAATTTTGTATTTGTAAACGCCTAACTCGACATGACTTTAAAAGTTTAATCACCGAAATAAGTGCAATACAATATTGTTTTCTTCTCGTTTTTCTAAATGACGAAGATTAATGAACAATGTGTACTATGGGTTTCACTATGACTACATTAAAGATGTATTGTTACCAGAAAATAATACACAGCGGGTGAAGAAGTATAAAAATACTTGAAACTAAAAACTCCATTGAAGACCAGTAGTCCGTGACGACGGGGTGCATAAATAGTATTTATGCAAGTACAAGACCACCAGGACTTTGGGGTGCAGGTCGGTATTTTTTAGATTTTCTTATGATCGAAAATACATTGATTATGTAATTATAATAATAATAATAAAGATTTCCGCCATTAGTAACTAGGATTTGATCAATCACAGCGGCTAAAAGTGTTGATAATAGATACACATAGTATGGGTACATAATAATTATTGTATTATGAACGACAGTTACCAACCGACTGCTACGGTCAGGGCCGGCTCAAGGTATAGGCGAGCTAGGCACCTGCCTAGAGCGGCATTTTCAAAATTGACTTATGCATTTTTTTTTTATTTTTATTGTATTATGCAAGGAAATTTTTTTAAAAAATTCATCAATGAAAACCGAATTACTTATAATAATTAGGTATTCTACTATAATATAATTAGAGGGGGCGAAGCCCTCTCAAAACTATTCATAGCCCCCAGAATTTTTGAAAATTACATAAGGTCAATGCTTTTTCGGGGGGCTAAATCAATCTTATAAACATATTAGCCGCCCTCAAGTTGCGCTAATGCAAATTATGTTACGGTTTTGTTTTATATTTTAATCGCATAGGTGACATTTTGTATATTGTATTTTCGTATAATTTGTATTTATCTTGTATTTCATTGTGACTCGTGCTCGATTCTTGACGACCGAAGCTCGTTGAAAATAGAAATTCAGTTGATTTCTTAAGTAAGTAAAATGCTATCTGCACATCGTATACATATTTATAAAACTAATGTCCAAATAATGATCCAGTGACCAAATATTAAAACTTAAGTCGATAGATAAATCTTGTATTATATTTTAATTTCTAATGTATTTTAAATTTGCATAATTTATTTATTTTTAGAAAATATAATTCATTTACCAAGTAATATCATATTAAAGTAATTTAACTACATAGATACGTATATCCTGATATCCATCACTTTTAATATTTTATAATTATTTAAATTAGCTTTTAAATTTAAATAGGAAAATATTACATTTTTTTTTAATTTAACATTCAGTTTAGAGAATATGATTTTTTTTATTGACAGTCAAAAACTATACGTAATCCTAAAATCTAAATATGTGCATTTAATCAATTATATATAATTGTACAAATATGATATTAAAATAAAAAATATATAAAAATAACCGGATTGTCCCTACACTACTAGTAATTTATTTAAAATAAAAAAATAAAAATATTGTGTAGGTATGTTACCTGAAAAATAGGGTTAGGGGTTAAGTTTAAATCAGAACTCAATTTTTTTTTTTCAGAGGCGGTAAAATTAAGTTATGCCTAATGCACTATTTTTGCTTGAGCCGGCCCTGGCTACGGTACGTTCATTCTGTGGGTGTATCTCACATTGTATACATCCCTCATTCCCTCCTGATTTCGGTGTGTGAGATCACAGCCAATCTTAATGTTTATTATCAATATTATGCAGTATAATTAATAAATTATATCAGATTCTTAGGGACATTAAAATTTAAATGTAAGCTTTCGTACATTTCATCTATTAATTTCAATTAATACTCGTAGATGTAATATTATTAAACTATAACAGAAATATCAATAACTTGAGGATTAAACTGCGCGTTTAAAATTTACATTAATTTTTCAATTCATATTATATTCTGTTCAGTTTAACTAATGTATTTTATTACTTACAGTTAAAATACAAAATTATTCTTATTCGTATCTCGACAGAATTCCAAATGATAATAAGATTAAAGAGTCAGAAAAAAATTGATTTTGTTTAAAAAGGTCGGCTACGTTTTGAGTTAAAACAAATTTTTTTTTCTCGTGATAACAAAACAGTTTGAAATATTGTTGCATAATATTTTATTATTATTTTACTGTATGATAATAATTAAGTGAACAAATGCGTGTAAAATGTACATTTTATATAATAATTCATAGATATTAATCGTACTGTTAAAATAATAATAATAATAATAATAATAATAAGAGCAAAGATAATGTATTGCATGTCATGGCGCGTTAGTCTATCGGATGGAAAATCATTTTTCTCAGTGTGGAAAATCGTTGAAAATAGCCAATGTATGCTGCTGCCGTGTGAGAAAATTATATTCAGTGTGAACACAACCTTCTTTTGGGTACCTAGAGTTCTCACGGTTTTCTTGAGAGCCAGCTGTTTAGTAAAAAGGACTAGGACCGCGAGGACCAGCTGCGACTGACTAAAGCGATCCTGATGCGTGTACCTATATATAATGTGTAGCTGTGCAACGTGATGTGTGTTTTGTGTGCGTGTGTGTGAGTGTACACATAAGCTGGCAGCCTTATCAATTATTCTTATCCTCTGCTCGCTCATCTCAGCTGTCTAACACCCTCGCGCGTAGGTAAAATGTACCTGTTTGGGAAGGGTCGACGTATTTTTTTTTTTACCTCCATAAGACCATATTTTTTGTTCTATTATGTGTAAGTATAAAAAAAATTATGTACTTATATATATTATATAGTATAATAGTAATAAGTAGGGCCCGGGAACTTGATGACCTAAAAGTATGTAAAAAAATGCACTAAATAATAATGCATAAAATGACATTAAAAATATATATATTTTACAATTTTTAAACTCGAAAAAAAATATTAATCAATTAATAATCAAGCGAAATTTCTTTTTTGTCGAAATTCTTGAAGTACTACAGTAAAAATGACATTAAACATTTATCTTTTATCTTTTATGAACTTGAAAAAAAAAACAAAAGAAAATGTAAATACTCTTGAGAATTCTACAAATTCTAGAAATGTAGAATTTCTACTTTTCTTAAAATTTTGTTTTTTGTCTACTCTGTAAAATAAAAAAAAATAAAAAAAAAAAAAATCATACCTACTAATTATATTTGCTAATAAATGAACAAAATGTAGAAAAATGAAAAAAATGCACCAAAAATATTAAAAAATCGAAAAATTCCCCAAAAAATGCAAAATAAAAATTGTGCCATTAGATTCTGTATTTCATGAATCAAATTTCCGTAGAGACGAGCAACATATTAGAGCAAAAGAAAAAAAGATGCAAATGCATCAAGTTCTGGGCCCTAGTAATAAGTATAATAAAATTTCAAAATAGCGTATAGGTACATCTTTGCGAGTTTAACTTTTAATACCTAGGTACTTATTATGACGCTGCAGCATTTTATTTCGATACGAAAACAGAACTTGTGCATTGAAGCTGTAAATGAAAACAAGACAGTTTAATTTTTCTCTTGGCCATTTTTATTTTGCTCCATTTTATATATTTTGCTTTAATAATATACCTAATAAATATAAGAGTAAATATATACTAAATTATTATAGATATATTAACATAATATTAATATATTATACTGTATTATTTAGGACAATAATGTAAACAAGTTTACATTTTTCACTCGATGGAATAATTTGTGAGGAGAATTGTGATGGCAATTTGAAAATGTAATGCTGCTCCATTTTTTTTAAAATTTTTGTTGTATTTTATAAGTTAATCAATGGTTGCTCCTCAGTGAACACAATGAGGTTACCCAAATACACAAAATTATTAAAAAATTGAAACAAAAAATTATAATACTGCATTACTACAGTAGTATATTATATAATAATAATTTTAATAGTATTAAAATAGATAAAAAAAGAAACGTAATTACTACTTACATTATTATACGAAGCAATGTTTCATTCAAAATTTGAAAAGTATTATGTTGTTGTCTAATACTTTTAAAATTTCGAATAAAATATTGTTTCGTATTATGATGTAATTACGTTTATTTTTATTTATTTACATACTATTAAAATTGTATTCAATTATAGTCTATGGTTAATTATTTTGCAAATTCTGGTTATTAATTACACTTATTGGACATATTATATCCAAATAGCGAAGAAATATAATGCTATACTCAAACTAAGTAAAATAATATTGTGCTATACTTAAAATTCTAATTCTAATTTTATTATAATTAAAATTAAATGATCCATAAGCCACTACTGAAATAAATATAATTTTTAAGTAGATTTTAAAACTAAGTTTATAATAAAAATAAAAATAGGTAAATAATAAAATTTTTAATGTAATTTTATTTTATTTTACTTTAATTCATTTCATAAAATTATGTTTCACTCTTTATTTTAGATACAGAATGATTCTATGAAATTAATTACCAAATCAAAAAGTCTAGGAAAAATTAATAAATTTTTTTTTGTTAGAATGTAATTTTCTTAAAATAAATAAATAGTATTAAAAATATTAAGTAATAATAATTAATACATTTTTTTTTTTGTATAAGTTATGACTAAAGACTTGATTCTCGTGCAGTTGCATCTTTTTAAGGGTTAGGTACAGATGCACCAGTTTTCTTGTCTATACTTTACATATAATTGCATTACTTTACTTAACTTCAGGTGCTTAAATTTACTTTTTTTCCAATATTTTGAAGCAAAAACATTTTAGCAAATATCTTAACTTTTAGATCATTATTTCATAAACTTTATAGGGTAAAGCCGCACTCACACGACGACAGTTTTATAACGAAATAAATTTTAACTTTTTGAAATATCTTTCATTGCCACTCATACTAGAGACATAAATGTCGCGAGAGTCGCTGTCATGACACAAAATTATTTGTGTAAAAACAAAAATGTACGGATCTGTACTGACAAAAAATTCACGACTGTTCACACGATGAGTGAAAAATATTTCACTATTACTATTATTGTTATAATGCACAGTAATTTTTAACTTTATTTTTTGAGTTTGTAATCATTTTGGTATCATTAAAAATTATGTAAAAATGGTTTCCAAACGAGAAAAAATTGCAGCTGCCATTATTGTAAT